>APFE030416860.1:67971-79879 GCA_000404065.3 Pinus taeda
CCCCCTCGATACCGCTTACCGCCCTGAGCCCTTCTGGGGAAACCACTTACCACCTCCTCCCCGCGCTGACGTCATGCCCCCATCAGCGTGACGTCACCCATCCTTGTCGCAACCATGCCTCCATGTCGCACCCTACCACCATGTCTCTGCCACCTAGGCACCCACGTCAGCTGCCACGTCACCCATCCGTACCCGGGCCCATGATGACGTCAGCATGACATCATCACCAAAAAGGCGCCAATATGCCAAAAATGCATAAAAAGGTGAGAATTAACCGTTATTTCTCATTGTTTATTACTATTTCTAGAGCTCCTCTGCATGCGAAAATCAACGTGCAATGGTCAAAACTCAAAAGCCACCCGCCAAAGTTGCTGCCGCCTCCATTATCAACCCGAGTACCTGCAATTCGACCGGTGCAAATGACCTCCCACGCCATAAAACCCAGGTATTTGCCGCAGGCATCCTCTTTACCCACTGTTCTCCTTTGCTATCCTAATTTCCTGCATAAAGAACTTTGTCAAAAGCTCCCCATTGATAAATTCACCATTGAAATCTACTTAAGAAGCCAGTAAAACCCCTGCGTGACAAAAAAGCTTGAAGAAACCCGAGCCCCTCTGTAAAATTCACAATTTTACCACAAAAAGCAATTGAAGGAGCTGAGCTATCGGCTAGAAAACTAATTTAGCAGTTCCCTCATCCCTGCTAAAGAAATTACTTGCAAGTAACCAGCTAATTCGCTCAACACACTCTGGCTCTTCAAAATAGAGTGCCCCATAGTTCATTAAGCCTGTAAAAGCCTCCTTACACTGCCAAGCTGCTCACTGCAAAGCAGAGATTAGCAAGCATTCCTCAACATTTGTATCAAGCTTGAAAATCCAGTAAAACATCCAGCTAAAACCAGACAATGGCCACTCCAGCTGCTCTGGATGTAGCTCCTATAAATCCACCTAACAAAGAACTGGAAGCTATGCCACTGGTGGACAGTGATGCCTTCATTACAGACTTTGTGGCAGAGAGGAATCACTTACAAACATATTGCTATCTAAGAAACAGTCACTTGGACAACAGTGACCTGTATAGCATCTGGGAATCCAATTTTCTCACCTATTTCCTACCTTCTGTGAACATCTTCCCTGAAGTCATCCACCTCTGTGCAGAAAATTATGACCAGAAATTCAGAGCTATGAAGTCTCCATCTAGGAGCATCCTCTTTTATATAACACCAGATTCCATCAACCAAATGCTGAACTACAAGCAGACCTAGCTTCTATACCCCTTCTCCATGAACTACTTGCTAGATGAGGGCTCCAAGCTCTCTAGCACAGACATAGCTGCAATAGCCAGGAAATTCATGAAGGTAGACTGCCAACCTTCTGGGCCACCTCCTTTTTCTTATGCAGATTTCAATGAGGTAGGCAAGCTGCTGGTGGATATGCTAACCTCTGTGCTGGGGTTCACCACAAATGAGCATGTTGATGAAACTGTGTTGGTCATGCTGTCTGCATATAGCCTTGAGAAGCCTCCTGCTATGAAGTACAATTTTTCCAAGTACATTGCCAACAAGATACATGACCAATTGTCAAGGTTGAAGAGGGAGGCAATATTTAAGTATTCATCATACATCTATCACCTGTTCATGTATTACCAGACATATTGCTTCCAGTGCCCAATCAAGAAGCTAGACTCATAGGGAGAAAGGAGGTCTCTCATCTTCTGGTCTTCAGTCTTCCACTAAGTCCAGAATTCTCCCTACTCATACTATGAATTTATTGACCAGTTTGTGTATCCAGTCACATGCCTCTTAAAGAGGACCCCTCCTATCAGATTGTCCAAGGATATGTAGAAAATCTTGCAGCTATCCAGGAGTTACAAGATAGGTGATTGGTACTTGTACCAAAATCACACAGTCATTAGAATCTATGGTTGTGAGCTCTGTCCATACAGGCTCCCAAAATATGTGCCTATGAGGTTGTTTGCCCTGGAATACTATAGACAACTCATAAACTCTGATCTGACACACTTCCACAGTTCCAAGAAGAAATCCAACCTAAAGTTCAAAGACCACCTAGGCCCATTTGTCATGAACAAGAAAGATGGTTGGCAAGAAGCTGATCAAATACTAGGGCAACAACTCAAACTCAAACGAAGCTTCTAGTGGGTCCCTTATGACCTTGAAGGTTTCATCAGTGCTAGGAGGGTCAAGTATAGGTTGCTAGCCTATAAGCATTGCCCATACCCACAAATACAACACTTTGCCAACCAAGATGAATGGGTACCTGAATCAATAGTAGAGGAATTGACTCAGGAAGAAAAAATGGAGCAGACTGTAAAGGACTTGGAAAAAACTCTTGGCTTAGATTCTTGTCAACAGGTCTTGTTCAAACAACCAGTCCAAGCAGGAGAAGGCACTTCTACTGCTCCAGCTGTACATGACACCCAGCAAGCTCCAGCAACAACAACTACAGCAAAGGGAAAAGAGAAGATGGATGAACAGCAACAGGTAGAGACAGGGCAGCCCAGCACATCAAAGGATCAGCAGTCAGAGCAAGCCCCTCCACAGCAAACTGAAGAACCTCAAATCGCAGTTTTGCAGACTCCTCTCAATGATGAGAGAGGAAAAAAGAGAGACAGAGAGGAGGTCACACCTCCAACAGGGTCATCGTAGCTACCAGAGGCCAAGAGGCCGAGAATAGACCCTGAAACAGAAGAAGGAGACATAAGTGAAGAACGGGCAGAAAGCCACAGCAGAGAAAGGCAAACAAGCCAGCAGACTACCACTAGCTCATTTCAGCTAGAACAAGCCCAGCAGCATACCACAGAGGTGTCCTCCTCAAGACAACAGGGCAAGAAACCAGCTGCAGTCAAAGAAGGCTTCATAGAGATCAAGGCACAGAATGAATTAGTAAGAGTGCAACTCTATGAGCAATTCCTGAAGACAACTCCAGCCAAAAAGCAAATATTGATGGCTGCCTATGACCTGAAGGAAGAGAAAATGATCTCCACCCATCTAAAGCCTAAAGTCCCACATCCAAAGACTCCAACAGATTACTACAGAACAAACCTGGTCTTTTCCAAAGACATACACCCCATGGATCAGATTGAGCTGCAAAAACAGACTGGGGAAATGGTGTATGCAACACTTGATGACAGGGCAATGCTGGCCCATCAGCTAAAGGAAGCCCTGAAAAACACAAACAGGCAGCTTGATTTTGAAAGATTGTCTTCCTCTCCAAAAGACAATAGAATAAAGACTCTGGAGGACATAATAGTTGATTTGGGACATGACCCAAAGGATCCGAAGGGTGTTAGAGCCCTTATGAAGAAGAAAGAGGATGACATCATTGCACTAAGAAGGCAGGCAAAATTGCCTCCTACCATTCACCCTCAAAAAGAATAACTTGCACAAGAAAAGCAAGTAGATGATGCTATGGAGCTGCTTCTGGTTATGAACCAAAGAATATTACAAATGGAGGCAGAATTAGAGAAAGCATTGTAGGACAAGCAAGGGGAATCAGCCTCCCAGCCCCCTCAAACATCAACAAATCTTGGACTTGCCCCTCCCAGACAAGCAGCAGCAGCCCCTCCTACTATTCCAGCACCTACCACAACTACATCAGCAACAGGAGCAACAGCAGCAGCAGAGTCCAGCATGAGCATGGAGGAGTTGATGAAAGCTGTTAAAGAGCTTGAGACTCAAGTCACTGAAATAAATGATGCTAAGGATAGACTGGCCAAGCTTGAGACCAGTTATGATAAATCAAAAATGACAGTAGCAGAAAACAAAGAGAAATAAAGGCCTTAGAGGCCAAAGTGAAAACTCTAGAAAAGGAATTGCTGCTAGGTAAAACCCTAGCAGAAATAAAGAAGATTATTTGGGCCAAAATTGGCCAATCTATACAAGACCAATGGAGGTCCATTCAGGCAATTTTTGAGCAGGTTGAGCTGATAGATGTAGCTCATGTGGAGATACAAAGAGCCAGGACAGCCCTGGGAATAATGCCCGAGCAAGCCACCAGAATGATACATTTCCTCAATAACCCCACTAGAGAGGAACTGGCAGCTCTAGAAATAAGCACCAGAACAGATACAATCCTGACAGCCAAAAAGGAGCTGACCTTGAGGAATTTTACTCAAACTTTGGAGAGGAAATGTCGGGAGATGAAAGCAGAGATTGATGAATTTAGAGCAAAAATGACTATACTACAGGACAAAGGACTGCCAAGCCTAGTGACTGGCACAGGACAGCTGCTGTCATATAATCAGTATATGACAAGGATCAACAATTATGTTGAAAATCAGATAAGAGCATCCAGCAGCTCCACAGAAGAAGCAGGCCCTCCCTCTGGGCAGTCTCTCTATGACAAGCTAGAAAATTTGTTCTTTATTGAACATGAAATAGATCATCTATTTGAGGTGCCTCCAAACTTCTACAGACATACAGAGGCAGATGAAACACTAGTGAAAATGAAGAGGCATCAGCTACCTCCAGTTGATTGGTGGCAAGCAATGCTGGAGATTTTGCCCAGATAATTCCACTTTACTTTTTCCTTTTTGAGAAAAATCAAAGTTTTCAAGTCACGGTACAGGTCAGCAGGCAGGTCAGCAGGCAGATCAGCATACAGGTACAGCAAGCATCCGTACAAGTGACTCACCAATGCACCCAGACAGTAGGCTCAATTAACGCAGAGTTAAAGGCACAGCTACAGCCCACTTTCCAGAGCCTTAAAGTCAAAAAACTGTCTGACAGAAAAATATTAGCTATCTCAGCATTAAATGCTATATTTATGTTTTCATTTACTTTTTGTAAGAGAGTTGGTGGTGCAATTTATTTCACAATAACTCTCTACTGAGATATTTTGTACCCTATTTTTGTATATATATCCCCTCAGATAACGCATTGAGGGTCGGTTGTAGTGTAATTCTTTCTGAAGAGCTCTATTGTATTCTGGAGACATTTTTTGATAATACAAATTGCTGATGTAGATTTCTGGTTCTCATGCTGTCTGAAGATGGATATGAATAGCTCTGTTTAGTTGCAGAATTCCTGTGTCATTTGTTGAAGCAATAAGTTTCTCTTAACTGTGTATGTATTTTCTGTGTATTCCATAATTCTCATGTTTTCATAAATCTTAGCAAGTAGAGAAAAAGAATAGCCTAGGATTTGTTTTGAAACACCTTATGTTCAATCTCTATTTCTAAATATGTTTTCTTATGGATTAGCCATGGATATGAATTCTTGATTGCTCATGTCTAAACTAGTTCTGTCAGGGTGAAAATTGTTTAAGAATTCTTAACTGCTCTTAAGCAATAATTTCATTTTTCTTTATTAGCATAGTGAAAGATTCTTAATTTCCTTTCACTCACTAATTCCATAATTCCATCAAAAATCTGATAAGATTGCTTCACACATGTCTATCTGGCTCTGCAGCAACATTCTGTCTTCATAAATCTACTTTCAGCAGCACAAATACCTCAACTCCATTGCCCAATGGAACAAACTATCCTATGATCTGTATCTCAGTTCTATCTGAATTCACCAACCCACCAAATTCAAACAAAACAGTACACCATAACTAGCCTAAAAACATTCATCAACAAAGCTAAACTATAAAGAGAGAGCCCTCTCTGGTTGCAGGTAGGCTAGAACCTGTAGCTAAAAGATTGGTCAGTGGTTACCTCGGCCGTATTTCCTTTAGGAAGCAGGGAACAACCTGAGTGTTAATAGAGATAACCATAAACAGAAAGATGTGGTAGAAATAATACTTCATTTCATTAATGCAAAATATTGAAATACACTTACAAACACTAATGGAAATAAACCAGCTAGGGAAATGGGTAGCTTATCTCTGAGAAGTGATGTGGCAGCTACATGCCTATGAACTCTGATACAATGAGGCTCACAGGCCTATTTATTGTTGAGAAATAATGGAAAACCCTAAACATCCAAAAACCTAACCCTAGAAGCTATAACACCAAACTGTGCGCCCTGTTTGGGTATATTGGTACATCAGCTTCTCGGGGTCGTAACTTTGGCATACGATATCCATTTGACATGCACAGTATCTCGCTAGAAATATCTATCTAAGAACTACAACTTTGCGAAGAGAAACATCAGTCGATGGACCCACGTTGCTCCCAGTCTTCCCAAAAAACGTCGTTTAGGGACTCAAAACTACTCTGAAATTTTAGGACCAAAACAAACTGCTAAATTAGTAAATTGTGCTACAATTAAGGAAACTGAAATGTTGAAAGAAACAATGGTAGGGTTCCAAGTGGACTTGGCAGGTGGCCACCAATATCCACCTGGATCATTCCTCCCCCCTTAGGAAGCAATGGTCCCCACTGCATTGAGTTCCTCCATGAGATGAGGAAACTTCTGTTGAACTTGGTCCCTGGTGAGCCACTTGCCTTGGTGAAGGAGTTGGCCTGCTTTGACAACTCAATACAGTTGGATATTCTGCTGGCAAGTGTGCTTGATCTGTGTGTCCATGATCTGATCAGTTGTGGCTTGTTCCATGCAATCTGGATTTAACTCTGTGGGTGTGAGTTGTTCTGTAATGTCAGATGACTCTAATAATGGTGGAAAGTATGGCCGAAGGCGGTCCATATTGAACACTGGGTGCAGGCCAAGGAATGGGGGAATGCTGAGCTCAAATGCATTGTCTCCCACAGCCTTGGTAATGGTGTAAGGACCATATCGAAGTGGTTTAAGTTTTCGATAGGCTCCGGTAAGGCGTTCCTTTTGCAAATGGAACCAGACTTTGTCGCCCACCTGAAACTTGTGTGGCACATGATGTTGATCGTGTCACTTCTTGTACTTGGCATTTGATTTCTCCATAATGTCATGGACCTACTAGTGAATATGTTGGATGTGCTCAATGAAGTTGTTTTCCTTATCTATTCCGAACTGGACATGAGCCAAATCTACGTGAGTATTGCAAATGGCATGGCCACATCAATGGGACATAGTGGCTAGAATCCCAAGCCCACCAAAAACGGGTTGTGGCTAGTGATGCTATGGAGAGCCTAGTTGTAGCTGTTTTGAACATAAGGGATGCTCGCATCCTATGTGTGTGGATTCTTTGAGTTTTACATGTGTAGAATGTGTATGATCATGCTGTTGACAACCTCTGTTTGTCCATCAGTTTGAGGGTGGAAGGTTGTGGACTTAGTGAGTTTGGTGTCGAGCATCGACTAGAAACTAGACCAAAATGTCTTGAGGAACCTGTTGTCCCGATCTAAGATGATAGATTGTGGGATCCCAAAGTGTACCCACACTCATTTAAAGAAGTGTTTAGCAGTGGCTTCTGTTGTGATATTCTCCTTACAGGCAGCCATAATGGTCATCTTTGAGAACCTGTCGATGACCACAAAAACACAATCATTTCCATGCTTAATGGAAGGAAGGCCTGACATGTAATCCATGGAGATGAATTCCCAAGGTCGACGAGGGGTAGGAAACGTCGTATAAAGGCCTTGATTCTTGATGGTTGGTTTTGAAATGGCACATGTAGTGCATGATTTTATGTACTTCTTGACATCTTGTCGAAGATTTAGCCAATAGAAATACTTCTACAGTAATTCCATCATTTTCTCGACCCCAAAATGTCCAGCAGCCTGAATGTAGTGTGCTTCCCAAATCATCTTGGAATGCTCGCTTAAATGAACAAAAAGGTGACCTAGGTGGCATAACAGGGCATCCTAGAGGTGAAAATATGGAACATGCTGACCCTCCAAGAGTGTCTGGTATGTGTGGCCGAATTCTAGGTCGCTTTTGTAGAGAAGTGGCGAATCAGAAGTCTCGTGCCCACAAGAGTTGAGCATAGTGGTTAACGCCATGATCGGTGGTTGACTGAGGCAATCTGCAACATTATTGGTGCTACCCTTATTATAATTGATATTCAAATGGAACTGTTGCAGGTATGTTGAACACCTCTGATGGTGATCATTTTGCAATTTCCCTTGGGTCTGTATGAACTATAGGGATCGGTGGTCTATGTGGTTGACCCTTTCGTTCCCCAAAATGTAATGCTTCCATTTTTAGTAGGTCTACACAATGGAATACATCTCCTTGTCACAAGTGGGATACTTCCGGACTGTGTTTGAAAGTGTCTCACTGTGATATGACATTGGATGCTATGTTGAGTAAGGATTGCCCTAATAGTATAGTCAGAGGCATCTGTCTTGACCTCAAATTGTTGTTTCAAGTCTGGTAATGTGAGCATTGGTGTCGTGCAGAGGTGATCTTTCAAATTTGTGAATTCCTTCTGTTGAGATTCAGACCAAAATAATTTTTCTTTCGCTACTCCATTGGTGACTGGACTCAAGGGCCAAGTAATATGAGAAAATCCCAACATGAACCTGTGGCAGAAGTTGGAAAGACCTAGAAAGTTGTGGAGCTCTGTCAGAGTGGTTGGAGATGGCTAATCTCGAATGACTTGGATCTTGGCTAGATCCGCATGCACCCCCTTTTCATCAATAATGTATCCTAGATACTGAACCTGGGTCATGCCAAAAGTGCATTTCTCCAAATTGGCACATAACTTGTGTTGCCACAATGTTTGGAGAACCTGTCGGATGTGGTGGAGGTGCTCTTCCTAGCTCTGGCTAAAGATTAAGGTGTCATCCAAGTATGCCACTAAAAATGAGTTGGTGAATGGCCTCAAGATGACATCCATTAGCCTCATGAAGGTTGTAGGAGAATTCATCAATCCAAAAGGCATAACCAACCATTCAAAAAGTCCCTCCTTGGCTTTCAAGGCGGTCTTACACACATCGGAGGGTTCGATTGGTACCTGGTGATATCCTGACTTCAAATTGATCTTGCTAAAATATTTTTCCCCCTTCAGTTGGTCCAAGAGGTTATCAATCCATGGGATCAGGTGCCTATTATGGACAATGATCTTGTTCAGTGCCCGATAGTCAATACAGAGTCTCCAAGTCCCATCCTTCTTCCGTACCAACACAATCGGGCTCACACAGGGTGAGGAACTCAGACAGACGTGACCTTTCTGTAGCAGCTCCTGAATCTACCTCTTGATTTCATCGTTCTCGAGAATGAAGCGCCGATAAATTGGTCCATTGAGAAGTGGTGCACATGGGGTCAGATCGATGGAGTGTTTGACCTAACAATGCAAAGGAACCCCTGCAGGGGAGGTGAAGATGTCCTCATACTCCTCCACGACCTTTTCCATATGTAGTTGTCATGTGGAAGGGCCCTATCTGGAGGTCATGGCCACTGTCTTCTTCTTTCCCTGAGGGCATATCATTAGGAAAACAAATTTTGTTGTTTCAGAAATGGTCTTACTGCACTGTTTTGTAGTAATCAAAGAGATGGTGGTAGGCAGTGCTATCTCCAGTATCCTGTACAACTTATCTCCCAAACAAATATTAACAGCACGGGGCCTTGATTCATACACAACATGTCATTTCCACAATTATGGTTGTCCTAATAATATATCACAAACTTCAAGGGGAGTAATGTCACACAATACCTCATCCGGGAAGGGCCTGATATTTTTTGGAAGGTGACGCTGCTGGCTCATGTGAAGATCTCGTCCTTGGTGAAGCCACATGATGGTGTAAGTTGTGGATGTGTTGTGCTCAGTAAGCCCAACCACTTCATCACCTCTGTCGAAATGAGGTTCTTTTGGTTTCTACTGTCGACACTGAACTATAGTGCGGAGCCCTTTACCCACATTTGGGAGTGGAAGAGATCCTCCTCCTCCTCTAGATCTTTAGGTTCCTCCTTCTAGATCTTCACGGTGGCAGCATTCACGTTGGACTCCACATCGATAATATGCTTCCCTTTATCATTCCCCTTATCACGTTCTAACTTAGAGTTAGAACATGCATCTAATTCTAAAACCTTTAGCTTAGCCACTGTTACCGGGAATAGTGTCCACTCGGATGCTACTATTCCCACTAAGATGGGTGGTTATCTTAGAAACAAACAAGTAAAGTCTACTATTGTTTTCTTTTATGAAAATAGAGAAGAGGAGAACCAAGGAGACCAACCTGAGTCTTGCACTTGATTCCCTCTCCTTCTTGATAGAGCTTTGCCGCTTCTTCTTTGTCTGCCCAGCTTCAAAAGGAACCTGTCGAATCACAGCAACATACTACTATCGAAGAAACACGGATCTATATTCATAAATAACATAGGACTAGATGTGTGTTAACCATATAAATGCATATATATAAACAAGTACACAAGAATATGGAAGAAAACAAGAATAGATTTATTAAGATAAAAAGTAGCAAGAGGATTACAACCATATGTTCTGACCTAGCATCATCCTCTAGCTAGGAAGCCCTTCTTTAGCTCAAGCAAAGCTTAGATCACCCAACACTATGAATGTACACCAGAAAACCAACAACACTTCTCTATAAGATACAAAATTCCAACCTCTAGATCTCTGTGATGAGGGATCCATATATAGATGATTACAGAGAGGTGAGTCATCTTCTGGGATCTTGATTAGTGTCCTCTCTCTGATAGTTCCTACCTCCACTTGGAGAATGATGATCTCTTACTCATCCCTGGTCGAAAACAGAGAGGCAAGTGTTAGAGGGGAAGCTTCTGGAAGATTCCATGATCTTCCACCTTGCATTTTGTTCCTGCCATTTGTCCATTCCCAACCATGGCACCCTACAGAGGAGAAATTCAGTATGCATCACACCTTGTACACTGGGAAGGCGATATGCATTGCACCCTCTGCATTGAGCTTTCAGTATGGTCCAGTTTTGACCATTAATGAGCAGTTTTCAGTGGAGAACTTCTAGGAGATGATGTAATTAGCTGACCTTGTTCCTTTAGGCAGTGAAGCAACACTTTTAGGGACTTAGGAGCCCTCAGTTTATGGACAGTTATGATTGGGGTTGAAGTGCCCAAAAATGTCTATAACAGTTGCCCCCTAAAGCATGAGGTCGTTAATCTTTCTGATGTCGGGTGAAATGCTTTACTATGAGGATCTGAAGTTTTTCCAAGCTGGGAGGTGACCTGTAATAGATACAATACAATACATTATTTTGACAACATTTTCTCATGATCTAGCTAAGGCGGGCATTCCCATGCTCAGCTTTATAAATTCATTTTCATGTACATAGGACTGACAATCGTCTGTGTGACAGACTGATGATATGGATTCATCATCCTTTGACTTGGATGATCATTTGTTCGGCAATGATGTACACTTGATGTCTTTATATTCCTGAATATATCGTAGCCCGGATGGATGAAACTAGATCCGGGGTCTTCAAAACTCATTCAATCTTCACTCGGAGTACAAGTCAATCCATGTGAAAAATGTTCTGGAGGCGAACATGGAAAGACATCACCTGATTACCAGCCAATGACGTAAGTTGCTAACAGGCGCGAGAGTAATCACCAATAATGACAATGACCCTCAAGGTACTACAGTACAATTCACGTGGTGTGAAAAAAGGACTTGGCGTCGAACACCACGTAAAATCTCTCGGTCGAAGGCCATTGATGTAAACCTATCGCCGAAAGTGAGAAACTTGCCATTGAGGCATGCAAGCTTCAAAGCACTGAAATGGTTGTTCCTAAGTCGACTTCTTGAATAATGAGCTGATGTCGACAAGAAACGACCCGTCACAGGAGGGCCTTAATGAATCCCACATCAATGACACGGAACGAAGCAAATGATTTTGGAGGTGAAAACAAACTGACGATACATGGTTCAGGGTGGCGGTCATGAAGGAATGAAGCATGAATGTATTGCAGTGGGTGAGACACAGGTGAATTGCCTGAATGACTTCTCTTGAACATATCGGCAACACTGACGATGGATTGGTAGCATTAACCCCAAAGATGGATGGTGTGATGGACCAATGGTGATGACCAGTGAACGGAACAACCCAACCCGACATGGATGCGGAAGGAAAG
>APFE030416872.1:0-17920 GCA_000404065.3 Pinus taeda
CTGAAACCTGTTCATGACTAGTATCTGAACTATGGTCATCATGACTATCATTAGAAATGCTATCAAACTAAATGTGTTGAAAGTCAGATACATCATCCTGTTTCAATCTACTATCTACATCTAACTGTACAAGAGAGGATTCATTAAACTTTACATCTCTGTTGATGATGATTTTGCGGGTAGTAGGATCCCACAATCTATATCCCTTTGTTCCAACACCATACCCAACAAAGATATACCTTTTATACTTTGGATCTAACTTAGTTCGTTGATGTTTAGGAACTAGAGCATATGCATCACAACCAAACACTCTGAGTTTAGAATAGTCACAAGGGTGTCCTTTCCATACCTCTTGCGGAATCTTGCAATCTATCGCCGTCGATGGAGATTGATTTATCACATAACAAGTTGTTGCCACTGATTTCATCCACAACTCCTTTTGCAACCCAGCATTACTCAACATACTCCTTGCTCTCTCTAGAAGAGTCCTGTTCATGCATTCAGCAACTCCATTTTGTTAAGGAGTATAAACCGTGGCCTTATGTCTCTCGATCCCTGCATCCTTGCAATAGCTATCAAATTCCTTCGAAGTAAACTCACCACCATTGTCAGTTCTTAAACACTTAATTGTTCTACCAGTGTTGTTTTCTACCAATGCTCTAAACTACTTGAAAACTAAAAAAACATCAGACTTCCTTTTCAACATGTAGACCCACACTTTCCTAGAAAATTCATCAATAAACAATACAAAATATGACGAACCACCATATGAGGTTGTAGGGGCTGGACCCCAGACATCTGAATGGATATAATCAAGTATTCCTTTACTATTATGTTTGCCTGTTTTAAACTTTTGTTTACTTTGTTTTCCAAACAGACAATGCTTACAGAAATCTAACTTTCCAGACTTTAGATTTGGAAGTAACTTGCAATCAGCCAAAATTTTCAACCCTCTTTCACTCATATGCCCCAATCTTTGATGCCATAAGTGAATGGAACTACTGTCATGTTCAGACACCGTAGACACAAACTCTGACCCTGTACTTCCTTCTAACTGAAATAGATTTCCTATCTTCTTAGCTTTCATAACTAGTAAAATGCCTTTGTAAATTTTCATTACTCCACCTTGAATTACAGTGTTATATCCATTTGAATCAATTGCTCCTAATGAAATCAATTTTTTTCTTAAATCTGGTACATGCCTCACATCAGTTAATATTCTAGTTGTCCCATCAAACATTTGTAGTTTTATGCTCCGAATCCCCACAATATTACATGTTACATCATTACCCATGTACACAACTCCATCATTAATTGATTTATATGTCTTAAACCATTCTTTATGGATACACATGTGGTTTGATGCACTGGAATCTAACAACCAATGTTGATCGTGATTTGACACATTAACTGATAATACTTCATCACTCATACCTGAACCAGATGTCGAACTTGTATCTGCCGTATTTGCCTCCTTCTTCTCTGTCGAAGAATCTGCTTTTGAAGTTTGTTGTTGTCGCTTCCAGCAATCCTTCTTTAAATGCCCTCATTTGCCACAAGACCAACACTTTACCTTACTCTTCTTCCCTTTCGACTTTGAACGTGAGTCGCTCGGCTTCCTGGGGCGTCTTTCTTTCGAACGACCTCTAACCATCATAGCTTCTGATGTAGAGGTTTCAGAATGCGACCTTCTCCTTGTTTCTTCCGATAATAAGGATGCAACTACATCATCAAACTCAATAATTTCTGATGAACTAAGAATTATAGAAGTAACAAAATGATCCCATGACTCGGGCAACGAGCACAATAAAGTAATAGCTTTATCCTGGGATTGAATTTTTACTTCTATACTTTGTAATTGCACAAGAAGAGTATTAAAAGCATTTAAATGATCAGCAATCGATGTACCCTCCTTCATTCGCAAACTGTACAACTGTCGCTTCAGGAGAATCCTATTGGTTAAGGATTTGGTCATTTACAGTTTCTGCAGTTTCATCCACAAACCAGTAGCTGTTGTCTCCGACATGATATTAAACAGGACATCATCAGCCAAACATAGTCGAATAGCACTTATTGCTCTTTCATCCATCTCGGCCCACTCATTATCTGTGATGTTGTAAGGCTGTTTGGATTTGCCCAACAACGCCTTTTCCACACCATGTTGGACAAGCAAATAATACATCTTCACCTTCCAGATTTCAAAATTATTTTTGCCATTAAACTTCTCAATTTCAAACCGGTCACTCTAAGTTTTCGCCATCTTGTATCAACCAAAAAACCACAATAATCTCCAAAACCAATGTTTAAATACCAGCAATTAATGTATAAAAAAAACTTCCTATGCCTTATATGACACTGCCTTTGCTTTTTTTTTTTTTTAAACAAACTTTTGTTGTACAAAATTACAGTATAAAAAACAAACTGAGTATCAAAATCGAAAGTAATACATCCCTTTCATGCAAACCACGCGCCAGCAATCAAACCACGCACTAATGTAAGTGCTAGTTTATCATAACAAGTTCAAGGAAAATCAATTTAATTATATATGGAATTAGCATTTCCATACATAGCCTTCACTATGTGAAACACGGGCATGAATGCGTCACTTGGTCAATTAGTTCTCAGGAAAGTTCACGACACCTATTCTTTGAGTTGCAATTTCAAGACCAACAATTAGCCGACATATATGGACTGTTCAAACAATTTCAAATTCAAATTGAAAGTGTGGATGTTTCTTAGCTTTAGTAGACTATTTCTTCCACCATTTGAACGTGTGGAATTATGGAATTATGAAAATTGCGCGGTCGTTAGATTTCCGTCACAGGATTTCCGTCAAACATCACATTGCAACCTGCTTTGAATGTCAATTCAGTCCCTTTTGATTTCCATGATTTTCTTACCAATATGTATATTCTGTAAGTACCAAAGCAAGCAAGTCGCCCCAGTTCAACGTTTGATCATCGGCCACTAGGACGGTCTTACCATATCCCTGAACATCTCTTGCTTACAGAGCACTTTTCTGCTTTTCTTGTAATGGATGGTTAAAGAATTCCTTAGCAACTTCCTTTATCGCATCCAATAAAGAATCAGGGATCCCGTGGTTCACAATCAGCAATGAATTGACTACAACCTCCATGCAACAATGAATTAAATAATACCTCCACGTAGCAAGTGATGTTTTGTGCAGCAGAAAGCAATCAGCAATACCTCCACGCAGCAAGTGATGTTTTGTGCAGTAGAAAGCAATCAACAATACCTCCATGCAGCAAGTGATGTTTTGTGCAGCAGAAAGCAATCAGCAATACCTCCACGCAGCACCAGCGCTCCAATACACCACGCACAGCAATCAGCAATCACATATCAACCCTCCAACAGGTACACAGGTCTGGTCTATTTGTCTTCCACGCAGCAGTGGTAAACGACCTCCACACTCAGTCATACGCCCTCCTCTCTCCACTTCAGTATATGTTTCCTCAGCCTGGAGCTCTGATACCACTTGTTAGAGGCAGATATGTGCAGCAGGAAAATAAAACAATACACAGTAAATAAAATCATGCACAGGAGACACAACAATTTAACGTGGTTCACCCAACCAATCTGGGCTACGTCCACCAAACATAGCCATCGACAATCTTTATTAATCAAACAAGAGATTACAAAGTTAATCAATTCCTCACAAATTCTCTCACAAAACAATCTGTATGAATACCTGTTTTATAGCTAGGAGAATCTAACTGCCTCATAAATCCTCTCACATCAAATATAGGATGCATTAACTCTCTCCCAACAGCCTGGAGCTAATCTAGCAACAAATTCCTATTTTTGTCACCTACTGAGATTTTTTCCTATTTTACATAAAACGGAAAATCTCAACATATTTACCTAAATACTTTAATATTTTCCAAAACCAAACTGTCTAATAAGATATAAAGAGAATATATGAACTCTGTTAGGTGTGCTTGGGATTTTATGAGGCCCCTCTTATATTATTGACCAAGTTTAACCAGTCGTAGCCACTACCCTCCGAAGCAGCCTAGCCATATCGAAATCCACGGGAAACACTTTATTCCACTCTCTTCGTTAGAGCGTAATAGTGAGGGAGTGAGTTTGTTTGTTCATTTTTTTTTTCCTCTCTGTTTTTTTTTTTAATTATATTTTGCTTTCCTTTTTTAAGTGTCAAATCATATTTTAGGCTTTTATGGAGGCATGTTTATTAATTGCAAAATAAAGAATTGTGTTTTTTTTTTTTTTTTTTTTTTTTTAATTATGAAAATATATTTTTAGAACATTACTCATGAATAAGAATATATAAATCCTAAAAGTTCAATAAAGTTAAAACTGGCTCTGATACCATAGGTAACAACCTCGAAATTAGAACATCCAACTAATTAGATCAATTATGTGATTTACAATCAACACATCTTTATTCAACTAACTAGCATAGAATTTTTCAGAAATAGGAGTAAGGGAAACTTACTTGTAGTGATGATATTCCTTATTTATAATTTCAGAGTTGAACGCTATTTGAATCTCACTAATCGCAACAAATTTTTGGAGACGACTCTTCATCGAACCGTAAGCTCCACTGCACATCATCTTTCTACATTTGGTTACCCCCAAGCCCTCAATTAGCATACTACTGTCATGGAATCTTTTTTCTCACCGCACTGTTCTCCCTAGAGAATGGGGGAAAGAATGATGAATCTCATCTTCATCTTCATTTATTAAATAGACAAAACAATGGAAAGGCGACCACATGCACACATTCCATGTGTCAACATGCAACTTTTACTTCTTTATTTTAAGTTTTATTAATTTAATATTTCTCTTAATTTAATTCTTTTTTATTTTATTCCATTTTAATTTTTGATAACTTTACTTATTTTTACTGTTTTTATAGTTCTCTTAATTTAATTCTTTTCCTATTTTATTTTAACTTTTTGTTGACTCTACTTATTTAATTATTTTTATAATTTACTTTAATTATAGTGATTTAGAACTCTAGTATTTTTATTTATTATTTTAATTATTGTTTATCATTTATTTGCTTATATTTTAATATTATATTATCTTATATATTATTATTATTATTATTATTATTAGAGGACAGTGCAATTGGCAACAATAGGAATTGGTGTCTCTTGTACATTAGTGCTGATAAATATTGCAACAATAGGGATTAGTGTCTCCTATAGCTTGGTGCCTAAAAATAACAAATATGATTGGTATATCTTGTAGGTTTGTTCCTAAAAAGAAGCATAAGAGATTGGTGTCTCTTGTAGGCTAGTGCTTACAAAGAAAAAAAGAGGATTGATGTATCTTATAGGTCGGTGCCTACAAAGTAATAGAGGGGATTGGTGTCTCCTATAGGTTGGTGACAAAAAATAATAGAGGGGATTAGTGTATCATGTAGATTAGTGCCTACAAATTATTGTAATAGTAGGTTAGTTCCTTGAAGATCATTCATATAAAGAAGTTTTTTGGTTTTCTCTTGTAAGGGTTTCCACATATATCATGTATTACCTATTCATTTTATGAGATTGATGTTTTCTGTTGTTCAAATATTTAAATAAGTAAAAATGTCATTATACTAATTCACTGCCCCACCCCTTTATATACTTGTGAATCCAACAATTGGTATCAGAGTAGGTTCCTTCAAAAGTAGTCTAACCACTAGAATGAAGATATCAAAGGGACCATGGATAATCAAGATGGCTCTTACACAAACAGAGCTCCATTATTGGATGGATCAAATTATGCTTTCTGGAAGACAAGGATAACAACATATCAAATTTCTTTTAGTGTTGTTGCTTGGAAATATGTACTAGATGTAAGGGAGGATGATAAGCAAAATGTAGAATTCATGAGTTCCATCTTGAATGACCTATCAAAATGAAATCGATAATGTGATTCATTGTGAAACAAAAAAAATTGTTGGATAAGCTACATAGCATCTATGAGGGAGATGTCATTCACATTGGATATGAAATGAAGATAGAAAAGTCAACTCATAAGGAATCAACCTCTAAATATTTGAAGAATATAGAAGAGTTAAAAGCTTTTGATTACTCCAACAATGTGTTAGATGCAGAAGAAGTGAAATATATCTCCTAGCCATGAATGATCAAGTTAATCATCATCAAAATGAAGAGTCAAAACCAGGCAAAGAAGTTGAAGGTGAGATGGATCTTGAAGGAGGCCTAGTGAGTGCCCTAGAAGAAAAAAAAGGACTCAAAAGAAAGAATAAAGGGTTGAAGGATCCATTACATAAATATGAATGTAAATATCATGATTTTGATGATGCATCAATTATCCTCCTAAAGATAGAACTAGAAGAAGCTAAGAAAATAGAAGATACATTGATAAGTCAGTTAAAAGAAATTGTGAGAAGCTAGAAGCAAAGGTTGTATCCTTAAGAAAGGATATAAAGCAAGAAAATTCTCATTTGAATCGAAACTTAAAGTTTGTAAAAGGGATTGAATCATTAGATAACATTCTTAGTTGCCATAGGTCTCCCTCTATTAAAACAAATCTATATTATCGTGAAACTACCAATGGGGAATTAAGCTCAAGATTCTAGAAGAAGAAAAAACTAAAATTTATGTTAATATGGTCAAAGGATCTAGCATCAATGCAAACAAAGTCATAAATGAAGCTAAAGATCAGAAAATGCATGAACCTATCAGTAATACAAACATCAACAAGAAATAAAGTGAAGACTAGTCGAGACCTAGGAATGGATTTAGAAGAATTTCTCTACCAAGAAAGCTCTTCATATCCAAGTATCAATATTTCTTTTATGTCTATTCATTTTCATGTAATAATTTTGGTCATAAGGAAATATATTTCAGATAATATGTAAAAATGACTATATGAGGAATAGAAGTAGGGGATCATATAATATCTCAAGGAATGGTTGTGGGAGCAACAATCCTAGAAGTTTTAATGAGAATGATGTCAGAATTACAGTTCATTTCCCCCCTTATTAGATCATGTTGAATGTTTCAAGTGAAATAATGTTCGGCACAAAGCTCAAGATTGTAGAAGAAGAATATTAATTCCTCTAAATCAAAGAAAAGAAGAAAATGTTGTCAGAAATGGAAATCAAAGAACAAAGATATGGATAGGGAAGCAAGAGAAGTAGGAAGAATGTGGTCTAGATCTATGTGTTCAAAATAAAGAAAGACAATGGTATATAGGAAATGGATGTTCACATCATATGGTAGGAGATAAAAGCATGTGTCTCTCTAAAGGAAATCAAAGGTGGTAGTCTAACTCTTGGAGATGATAGATTACCTAGAATAATGGGTAAAGGAATAGTTAAACTTGACAACAAAAAAGCTAAAGCTAAAGACATTTTGTTTGTTTAAGGTTTAAAGAAAAATATTCTTAAGTGTAATTCAAATGGTTTAAAAATTACATGAGGTCACATTTTATTCTAAATGTTGTAAAATAACAAAGGAAGGATATGGAAGATTAGTGGAAAAAGCAACCAGGACATCAGACAATGTATATGTCCTTAATGAAGGTAAAGGAGAATATTGTTGTATGAGAGTGTTATTTCTCTCATCTTTTTGGTAAGACACGAGTGAGATATTATAGCACCTCAAGCTGCATTAAGAATATGGGGACTTTTGAGAGTGAGTTGTAGGAAAAGGATGGTGAAATGGAAAGTTTGTAGAATATGAATTAGAAGCTAAAATTGAAGTAAATGGTGAAATTCAATTGGTTAGAAAACAAAAAAGGGGAGAGATGCAAACAAGGAGTGTTGGTCTCCCCTTTTGTCATATTTCTTCTCATGATCATGTCATTATTATTATACCATTTCCCTATATTTCACCAATAATACATGTCCAATTATGCCATAAACCCTTACTAATTGCTTTGATACATCGCATGCAGTTAATACATCATTTTTATATGTTTTTAGGGATTAAATATGATTATATATTAGTTTTAGTAATGATTGTTTATGAAGTATAATTCCTATAGGTAACTATAATTTAGTTCTTATACTAGTAGTTCACTTTTGGTACGTAAAATTGTTATTTAGCATATGTGTGTGATTCTATAAGGAAATCGACCACATGGATTTTGACATATGAGGTATCAACGTGTTTTTGTGTCATTCCATACACACCCAAGTCACACATGTAGACATAGATCTCATACGCAACACTTTATCCCACGACGTGATTTCTAGCCAAATGAAGACAAATCTAGAAATTTTGGAACATGGGTTTTTTCGATAATGTGATAAATTGAGTAATGCAAGGGCCATTTTCCAAAAGTATATATGATTTAAGAGTTATGAATGGTTCTTCAACACAGGTACGCCCACATTTCACATTGCGCCCAGGTTTGCAAAAAGACAAATACAATTCCCATGCCTCTTTAGATGAATGCAAGATTGAGTAAAATCAAGAAGATATGGTTGTTTACACACTCCTATGTTTGTCCTGGAAAAATTTATAGAGCATAAGGAAGATATGTTTTCTAGTATCTTGGCTATTTTGAGTACAAACAATGTTTCCTTAAATAGGGGAGCCACTCTTATCTATGTAGATGGCCTCTTGAGGGAAAGAACTTGCAGTATAATGTATATAAATAGGGCTAGACAACACTCTGATGGGGGAGTCGATAATAAGCTAATGTTTGAATCATTTTCTTGTAAACTATGTGAATCTATATTTCTTTGTGATATGTAGTGGAAAGCTTGTTGTAACATACTTTTATCAATACAAGTTTCACTTCAATTCATGGTTTCACTATAATTCTCTTTGTGTGACTATAATCTAATTAACGCAATATCAGTAGGAAAGGCCCCTCACTTAGTTATGTAGCAATTATATGTATTTTACCAATATAGTTTGTGTTTGTGGTTTGACGATCTCATTGCAGTGTTTATGTTATCTCTTGTAGCATTATGTTTTATTGATCTACATTATATATATATATATAAGTGTGTAACATGGTAAAGTTGTGTGCTTTTATTCATGAGAAACTCTAACATATAATACTCAAATATTGAGTCAATTCACTATCATATCGAAGTCTGCATTGGATGATACTCTGTTTCTTTTCATTATGGTTAAATTCATTACTATACCATAAGAATTGAAGTGTCAAATACCTAACATTCATTATGTATTGAACTAAGTAATTTTGTTGAGCGATATTATATTTCAATTTGATTTGTTATTTTTAGTTTTATATATCACATATAATATCACTAACCCTGAAGACTCAAAAGATCACTCTATCACAGGTGTATACATTTCCTTAAATTAACAATTTTGTTATGATTTTTTTTATAGCAAGGAATTGTATTGGTCCTTAGCTTTCATACCATGGTTTCAATACATCATTTTTATAAATAATTGATATTATACCTTGATATTGATCTATTACTCGATATGCTCATGCCCTTTTGTGCTTAAGTCTAACTCCTTATTTGAGTAGTAATCTATTTCAATTGATGCTGGAGTTTGATTTTTCATAATTAGACAAATTTAATCTAGGGAGGATCCATAACATTCAACTTTCATTGGTTTTCTTATAAATTATATGTTTGAATGAAATTCATGCTATTCAAAGTATAGAGGTTTTATTTTTCATTCTCTGATTTTTCCTTTCATGTTTTGTCTAGATAGCATTTGATCAATAGAGGATTATCATATATCTCATACTTAGGTTAAGAAACTTTGATCAAGCATTAGTTGATTTTCTTAGCATAGGTGTTTACCTTGTAATTCCAATACTTCGTTTCATATTTTGTTCTTAATGTTTAGTAGAATAAAGTCTAAAGACCAGAGCTAGAATCTTGTGTTTTTTTTAATTCAACCTATTGTTGAGTGCATGAACATTGTCTCACAAAGTGTAATATTGTTATATGGAGATTTGTCTGGAGATCTGAAACTAGGACTAGTATACATTATTTAGTCCATATGTGTTTATTGACATTCAATTGTCTCTAATGCACATGTTATTTGGGTGTTAATTTCTAGCATCAGACTATAATATATTAGGACTTTAATCTTGCACATATTTTGATCGCATCTCAAAATTCATGATCTCGGTTTGGTAACTTAATTTTGGAAATATAAGCATAAAATTTATCCAACAAGGAGAAGCTTTAGTTCATGGGGAGCATTCCTTTGATATTAAAAAAGTTATGTTGTATACAAAAGGAAGTATAAGCCTAGGGGGAGAAATCCAAAAAATAATTAGTAAAAGGAATTTCAAGCACAGAGGTAGCAGTATCAAGATTAAAGTTGTAGAAGAGGAAATGTTAGACACAACCTTGATATGGGCATCCCTGTTGTAGATAAATGAGAAGTAAGCAATCAAAGGAAGTAATTGTTTTTTTGGTAATATCTCAGGGGGAGAAATTTCAACCATAGGTAAAATAGTTGATCCATATTTATGCAAGAACGAAATGAAATATAAACTTAAACAAAAACAAAGAGCTATAGTGAAAATTGAACTTCAATTCATTAATAATAAATACTCATAATGTTTACATGTAGAATGGAAACAAACTGGCTCGAGCGATGGTAGCTTATCCCTGAGAAGAGATGTGATGGCTACATGCCTTATGAATTGTGTTACAATGTGGCTTAAAAGCCTTTTTATTATTGAAAAACAATGGAAAACCTAAAACATCTAAAAACCTAAACCTAGGAGATGAAGTGCCAAAATTTCGTGAGCCTCGTTAGATTAGTTGGAAAGCCAACTTCCGAAGGTTGTCATTTGGTCATATGATCTTTGTTTGGCATGCATGATACCTCATTCAAAATATATATCCGAGGAAAATAATTTTTCCTAGCAAGTCCCTACCAATGGGCGTTGGGTTTGGCACGTTTAAAAAAAAAACACCGTTTAGGGCCTCAAAATGGCTGCAGAAGTTCAACACCCAAAAAACTGCCAAAAATATAAAGTTGTGCTAGAATTAAGGAAACTAAAAGAAAACAGTGTTTGGGGTCTAAGTGGAATAGGTGGATGGCCACCAATATCAACCTAGATCATTCCTCCCCCCTTAGGAAGTAATGATCCCCATTGTGTTGAGTGCCTCCATGAGATGGGGAAACGTTTGCTGAACATGATCCCTGGTGATCCACTTGTCTTGGTGTAGGAGTTAGCCAAATTTGACAACCCATTACAATTTGATCCTTTGTTGGTGAGTGTCCTTTATATATGTGTCCATGATTTGATCAGTTGTGATTTGTTCCATGCATTTTGGGTTGAACTTTGTTGGTATTAGTTGTTCGATAATGTTTGATGTGTCCAGCAATGGTGGGAAGTATGGTTGAAGGAGGTCCACATTAAACACTGGGTGTAGTCCAAGGAATGGGGGAATTATGAACTCAAAAGTCTTGTCTCTCACAACCTTAGTGATGGTATAAGGCCCATATTAGAGTGGTTGAAGCTTTTGATTGGCTCCGACAAGGCATTCATTCTGCAAATGAAACCAAACTTTGTCACTCACCTGAAACTCATGTGGCACCTAATGTTGGTCATGTTGTTGTTTGTAGTTGCCATTGGTTTTAGTCAAGATGTCATGAACCTGTTGGCAGATGTGTTGGATGTGTTGAGCAAACCTAGTTTCTTTATCAGCCTTGGATTGTACATGTGTATACTTTTCTTATGTAGTCGCATGAGGCATGGAAACATCAATCATACACAATGTTTGAAATCCCATACCCATTTGAAAGGGACTACAACCAGTCAAGCTATGTAGATCTCTATTATAATTGTGTTATACATAGGGAAGGCTCTCATCCTAGGTTCATTGATGCTTGGAGTTGTACATGCGTAGTATGTGCACTACCATCCTATTGGCGACCTTTTCTGACCATCGGTCAGGGGATGGAATGTTGTTGACTTGGTGAGTTAGTTGTCCAATAATGACTAGAGACTTGACCAAATGTCTGAAACTTGCTATCCCAACCGGATATAATGGTTTGCAAGATCTCAAAATGTACCCATACTCGCTCGAAGAAGAGTTTGTCAATGTTTTATGTCATGATACTCTTCTTGCAAGCCACCAATATAGCCATCTTAGAATATCTATCCACGACCAAAAGTACATAGTCATTACCATGATTGGTAGAAGGCAGGATAGACAGATAGTCTATGGAGATGGATTCCTAGGGTTGGTTGTGAGTAGTAAAAGAAGTGTACAACCCTTCCTTCTTAATGGTTGGTTTGGTGATAGCACAAGCATTGCAATAGCTGATATATTTTCTAACATCCTGTCAAATTTTTGGCCAATAAAAATACTTCTGCAGTACTGCTACAATTTTCTCCACACCAAAGTTTCCTGCATCCTGACTATAGTGTGCCTCCCAAATGAGCTTGGATCACTTACTTTAAGGAACACAAATGTGGCCCACATATCATAATAATGTGTCATGGAGGTGGAAGTATGGTACTTTCTTACCATCCACTTGCATTGGTATGTGGTGGTACACTTTGGATCATTTTTGTATGGTTTTGTCCATCCATCTATCTCATGGCCACAAATGTTGCTACAAAAATGTTTAGCGTTGCAACTGATTGGTGTTACCCTTATTGTATTTAATGTTCAAATGGAATTGTTTTATATATGTGGACCACTTTGATGGTGATCATTTTGCAACTTCCCTTGTGTCTGTATAAACTAGAGAGGTCGGTGGTTTGTATGGATGACTATCTCCTTCCCTATAATGTAATGTTTCCATTGCCGGAAAGCCTACATAACATATTACATCTCTTTATTATAGGTGGGGTATTTATGAATTGTATTGGAATGTGTCTCACTGTGACAGACCACTAGATGTCCTTGTTGGGTGAGAACTGCACCAACATCATATTCGTAGTTATTTGTCTCAATTTCAAAATTGTTTTTTCATGTTTGGAAATATGAGTACTGGTGCAAAGTAAAGGTTGTACTTCAGCTCAACAAACTCCTTTTGTTTGGACTCGGACCAAGAAAATTTTGATTTCACTCTGACCTTATAACTTGACTCAAAGGTCAAGTGATATGAGATAATTCCAACACAAATCTCCAATAAAAAGTGGCAAGGGCCAAAAAATTGCAAAGTTCTGTTAGATTGGTCGAGGTTTGCCAACCTTGAATGAGTTGGATCTTAGTTGGATCCACATGCATACCTTCCTCATCAATGATGTAGCCCAGATATTGGACATGGCTCATGCCAAAGGTGCATTTCTCTAAGTTCGCAAATAGTTTGTATTTTCATGGGGTTTGAAGGACTTGTCAAATGTGTTCCAAGTTGTTGGCTTAGTGGTCATAACCTAGGTTTAGAGTTAAGTTTTCCAAACAAACCCCTACACTACTGGCCCTTTCTGCATCAACCCGTGGAGCACAAACTGAAGTCTCAACCAGGATTCATCATGATTTCCTTGAATCCCACAATTGATTGCACTTTAGAATTGGGTCTATTGAATTCCTTATTCAACGCAGTTTGAATGTCTTCCAACACAACCGTTTGGTTATTGGTGTAGTACTTAATGTATCACATTAGGGCGATCCTGTAAAGCAGTAACCAACACTGTGTTCTTCATATGATCATCTATAATGTTCTGGGTTGTCAGTAGTCCATACGGCCTTCACAATGAACAATCACTAGTCCAGGTTTTCATTTCCCAAGCCCTTGAAAAAGAGCAACTTCACTACATTCGTCATATTGAACGGTGGTGGAGGTGGTGGCAGTGTGGGCGAAGGTGTATGCTGTGGATGTGACGATGGAGGTGGTGTGGGAGGATGGGGTATTCATGAGAACCCTCCAAGCCCCAACACAAATATCATGACTCGCCCTCGAGTCACTCTGTTGGCGTGGAGATCTTACTGCAAAGACCTCCCAGATCGATTTGCGCCACTGCTACCTCAGCCACGCTCTACGTGGCTTCCTGCTTGATCTACTCCACCAGTTGCTCTATTTCTAGTCCCACGCTATCTTCCTGAATCTTCTGTTGCATCCTCTGTAGGCTTTCCAATTTCTCCCCAATGGTGGCAGAGATAAAATTGGCCGCATCCAACCAAGGCCCCAATCTTGCCTTGAGTACTGCCTCTTTTTGCTACGTTGCTTCCACCTATTTGAGCAATTGCTTTGCCTCTTGCAACTTTTCCAATCTTTGCTTTGCACTATAGTGACGGTGTTCGTCATTTCTCTTGCCTCATCATATTGTTGTTGCAACTCCCAGACCTCTGTGTTTAACCTTTGCAGGTTAGGATATTCCTGTAGAGTTGTAAGTACCTCCATAGAGTGCTCGAAGAGCGCAGTGCATTCCACCACTGCAGAATCTATGGCGGTGACCCCATCCTTCATAGTGGCTTCACATTGTGCTCTAACCTCTAGTGGAGTTGAAGGTTGTGACTTCAACTCAAGCTATGTGATTTTAAGTTTCAGTTCAAGCTGAAGCTTGGCCACTTCTGTTTTTGCATTGCGCACACCTGTAGCCAACTTCCTAATCTTGGCCTCCAATGGTGCTTCGACTAGTATATGTAGTTCTGGAACTATTCACCATGCTTCGGTTACCATGGTTCTAGTTCGCTCGTTCTACTCCTAAACCTTCTTCCATGCTTCTAGCATTGTTGTCTTCTCAATGAACTTATGTTTTTTGTTGACCTTGTACTTGATGATCATGCTCAATGCGCACTTCTCTCAAGCTTGAATCTCTGCAATCACACCTTCTTGCAGTGTGTGAAGGAATTCACTAGGGAGTGCGTCCAAGTTCAAATCAATATTCCTCAGAGCATTGTCAGTATCCTTGTCAGTGTCTGCCTTCATGCTCAAAGCTCAGTAGGAAGCACGACGGCCTGGAGGTCCAAGGATCAAACCAACTCAGCTGCTTGAGTGGTCCCTAGCGCCAAATTAGTCGATGTCACGCTGCTCTGCCTTGCACCTACCTGGAGTCTAGTGGTTTGGATCTGTAGCTTGCATAAACCCATCTATATAGAAACCAATGCTTGCTTTTTCTACTGCTCAAACTGCTACAACAATTCTGCTATCGTGTCCCTTACCTTGTCACCAATATTGTTTAAGTCGCCCTCTTTCAAGACAATTGGATCAAGTGACGACTCAGAGGCTTTGGTCTTCTTTCGTTGTCCCTCCTTTTCCTGTTCCCTATGTCACTTTACACGGAAGGGAGTGCTCTCTTGATCACCACTGCGCTGTTCCAACCACTCTTCTTCATCCATTTGCGGTGAAAGATATTTCTGACTTCTATTAGAGCCATGCTCTTCTTGATCTGCTTGTTCCTTTGCGGCGTTCTCCACTTCTGCTCGGGCCTTCTGCTCAATCTCCTTCCTCTTCTCAGCCAACTATTGAACCTTTAGACAGGCCGCTTCCTTTTTCTGCTTCTTCGCAGACTTACTAGTCTTGGCAGCCAAATCCAATGTTGTCTTCCAATCTGTTGGCTAATGCTTGAGGACTTCTGCAATGGCATTATCCGTAGCGAATTAGGGGAGATCATACCACTTCTGATCTGGATGCTTCTGCGCCTGGTTGTAAACATGGTGGAAGTCCACTTTGAACTCCAAGTACCCAGATAGTTGCTCAAATATGGTTGGTGACAACCACGGCTTTCGGTTGATGGCTACACAGGTTCTTGCCTCCATCAGTACCCAAAACACTTTGCTTTCCCTAACCCAATCAACATCCTTGGTGGCCCATACAGATGCAAATTTTTTGGCTTCGGGAATATCTGTCTCAATCGAAAGAAATTGGTTGTCCTCTAGTAATTCCCATTCAACTAGAACAATCGAGAGTAATAGCCATGAATAATGAAATGCCTTGCTATGGTCATGTGCCTCTCTATAGTTCGCGAGGAACTTGCTACACAGGTAGTGTGCACAGTTGAACTGTACACCCTCCATGCACTGAGCTGCTAACGAAACTACTAGTGCCGTAACCTCATCCGCGCGGCACTTTCTCATCACTTTGCCAGCCAAAATCTGGGTGGAAACCTTCACCGTGGGGTCAGTAATACTGGAAATGGAATACCTGCATGGTTTCTTAACAAGTTTGAGCTTGTCCTTCATCTTCTCGGCGAGGTCGCGCTCACCAGCCTTTCTGCCAGATGCCTTGGCCGAACTCAGTCTAGAATGAGGTAACAATGTGATCCGATGGATCTGTTATCGCTCAAACTTTTCCCTAGAAGTTATTAGAAGAAGGAAAAGTTCAGATTTTAGGCTAGTTCTTAAAGTTTAGGGGGTTTTGGATTTGTATTGAATGCTAAATGGTGGAATACTTATAACAGATGGATAGAATGAAGTCTTTGGACCAGTGGGCTATGGAGTCAAAGAAGAGCATCAGAACTGGGATTAACTCATTAAAGGGAGTGTTCAAAGGGCAAGCTAGCAGAGTGAAGTATAGGTCTTTAGGTTGGATGGGTGAAATGATCTTAACTAGGGTGAGAGGGAACTTAAGAATCCTCAAACCGGGATCAAAATGAGGAACAAAGGATAATCATGAGCAAAGGGCACTTAAGAATCCTTTACTATAGATCAAAGGAAAACTACCTAAACTAAGAAGCAATGAAGAATTCCTTAACTTAGATAATTAGCAGAAAATATTAAAATGCATAATAGTCATAACAGAGTGCAATGAAGAAAATTCTGAGATATCATTTCATATTATAACATTCAGATTTCAGATACATTCAAGATAATGGAAAACTCTAAAAGAAAGATAACAATCACAAGAGAAAATAATTGTCTGTACTTCGCACTACACATGAATCCAATGAAATGTCTTGGATTTATTCATTAATCTAGCTTGTTGGTCCAAACAATGATACAATAGCTTACAACGTTTGATCAAGGAAATTCTATGGAAATCTTTAAGAATTCACACTACATACTTCGAATTGTGAAGTATTTATACAAAAAATTATTACAAAATATCTCAAAACCAACTTGAGATTTATTCTAGGAAATACAAATATCTTCTTGCAAGAAGATAGAGATAGCTAATGAACTGTTTCATGTTCTCCCTTTTTATTTGGTACTGCTGGCTTTTATGGTTGAGTTTGCAACCCTTTATGTTGGCTTGCAGTTGTGGTGTTTCACGCTGGAATATTCTTCAATTTTGATCTTTCACCTGATACTCTTTAACCATGCTGCCCTGTTTTCATCTGTTTACCTGGCTACTTTCACTTTTACTGTGCAGTAACTTTTTGTTGTAAATTTATTATAGTACATAATTCATTGTCTCCCACCATTCTGCATCAGGTAAATTTACATTCATCATTCTTATATATATCTCGTCAGCTTCAGTATACTTGGCAAAATTGGGGTTGGTGAGGAATAAATGTTTTATCTCATGCTCAAGGAAAAACAAGTTATCAAATGTGTTGTACAACACTTTTCTTGTTGGCAGGGCTTTTATGGATGAAGTGCCTGCTTGTTCCTTACCAAATTTCCCGAGTCTATTATCATAGTCCAGATGTGTCATAAGTTTATCATTGATGACTAATGGACTAGGCAGACCTTTCTCCCTCAAAATTTGGAATTTATCCATGAACCTATCAATGGATATCTACTTGTTGTGGCACTTCTCTTCTAAGTTAAGCATAAGGTTCCTTTTAGAAAGGACCTTCCTTATTTCCAAAATGGTCTTTGTTCTATCTTCTATATTGAGTTCTTGGAGCTCATACCTAATTTTGCTGTTGAGGAAATGGATGAGTCTATTGGCATCCTCAGGCATGTCTCCTAATTCTTCTTTGACCTTTTAGATAACTTTTGTAGCTATATTTACTAACTCTGTCTGCTAAAAAATAACTTGAATTGAGGGCCAAATATCCTTGATGAGTCAATTATATTGGCCCACAAAATTTCATTGGTTTGCCCTAGGGGTTTCTCCAGTGTCAAGACTTTCTCTAAGACTTTGATTCTTTCAATCATTATTTTGGCCTT
>APFE030416873.1:0-11358 GCA_000404065.3 Pinus taeda
GAGGTAAAGACTCCCTCTTAAGGGTTACAGTCCCCACACCAACAGCGCTCACAATGCGGTCATCTCCTAGTACAATCCAATATCAAGTTCCCTCTCTGCAAGCTCTAAAAAGAACTCTCATGCACCTGTCATATGGCAAGAAACCCTGTTGTCTCTGTACCTGTTGTGGCCACCAACAACCCCCCTCCTTATTTAGTATTATTGCTAATACTAAATAAGGGGGGACCCTTAGTTAAAATCCAAAGAAATCAAAGTAGCGTTTACATTTCTTTTTCGCAAATAAAGTTACCATCATAAGCTTAGGAAGCCCCCTTGGAAACTCTTAGAATCTAAGTTTATGATAGGGTAAAAAAAATATATATATATATCTTATCAAGGGAAATCACGTCGCAAGAAAATAGCGCGATGCCACCTCACAAACGCAATCCCAATATTCGCGAGATAACGATAATGACCAAATATCGCATCGCATTCAGCATAACTTACTTAAAACACTTCAAAAATCTGCCGATGTGTGATGGCGCCGATCGCAAGATTGCATCTCACAAGGAACAGGTTAACAAAATTTGTCATACATAATATTCCTGCGATCTGCGATATTGCGACATTGTGATATCACGATTCCGCGATAAGCGACGTTGCGACATCATATCTTGCGATATTGTGATGTTGCGATCTTGCGATTTTGCGATTTTGCGATCTGCGATCTTGCGATAGCAAATCGCAAAATCGCTCCATCGCAAATCTTTCGGGCTCATTATTCAAGAAAAGTAGTTTCCATAAGCTGACTCATGGTTATGCGCTTTAAATGCTAATAAAGGAATTAGTTGTCAGTTATTAATAAAATATGGGTGCGTGCTCTTCAAAGAACATTTCACGTAAGGTGGTATATTTGGTATATCTGCGGCATTTAAAACTTTTCCATCACCCTTCCTTGTCATTCATTTTCACCTCACTTGTGAATTGCAGGCACGGAGAGCAGAGGACTATACAAAACAATACGCAGGCTGAAATGGGAAAGAAAAGCAAAGCCCCGAGCTCCGAAGAAGAGAAAATGGTGCCTTTGTATACAGACACGGCTTGCAACAGAGACGCGGGAATAGCTACGTGGGAAGGCATGTATAATATGCTCGAAGAGGAGAACCCCAGAGTAATGGAGGTTACAGCTGTTGCAGGCTCACAAAGTTCTTCTGAAGCATCCCTCGTAGAGCTAGCTTGCTCATTTTTACATCGGATAGGAGCGAGGCCAAGAATCCGCCCATACACGGACATGGTCAAATGGATATTGGATACTGCAGAAATCAAAAATAGACCGTTCAAAGTTCATGGTCAAGGACTCATTGGTTCATTCGCTGTGCAGGATTTGAAGAAATCCCTCCTCTAGACATATTTTATAGCCCACGGCATAAAGCAGTAGTAAGAAAACAGAGGAAGAAAAGGAAATTGGAAGCACACTCTCTCAAAACACAGAACAATTAGACGTCCTGTGGAAAGATCCCACTAGCAATCCTACTGAAAATCTCACCAAACTATCTCAGATCGCAGGAGCATACGCCTCTACTACTATTGACAAAGCATCTGAGGTACAACAGTTGCTAAAGGAAAGGGAAGACCAGATACTAGCACTGCAACAACAATTGCCACAAGCCCACGCCAATAATGAAGCACAGAAACAGCTTGAAAAGTTGCAGTAGGACTTCTAGCAAATGCAGATAGGGTATCAGAAAAGTTTGGATGAGAAAGGAAAGCAGTTACAGGATTTAAGGGAGATGCACAAGGACGACCTTAAGCTTACAGAATTTATTACAGAGTCCATTTCCTTGAACGAACAATTACTACAGCAGCAAGAAGCATTGGGCCAAAGGATATCACAGTGGAGTCATTATTGTGAAATCAGTGATAAAAACACTAATCAAGTGGTAGACTTGCGAAGTGACTATGATCTAATTGATAAACGGGTGACTGAATATTTGGCTTGGCAAGACACGGACGAGGGTAAAAGAGCAGGTGCACCAAGAATAAATGAAAACCACAAGGAAATGCTCTTTAGCAAATGGGATGAGCAAATCAGAGGGGCAGAACAGGCAGCAGAAGGAGCAGCCAGCAGACTTATTGATTGTGTAAATGAAAATTTACACAGGGAAAATTTGATAACAGAGACCATTCCAGGATACTTACCGAACGCACAGCAGCTAGAGGCAGATTGGAAACAGAGAGCTCAAGAAAAGGCCAAAGTAATCCAAAGGCTAAGCAAGTTAAACTGGGATTGTGACTAGACATACTTGGTGAAGCCACATAGCCAATGGATGACTGTTAAGTGCATTATAAATTCAACCAAGAAAATGGCGCCAGCTCTTGTAGATTCTGTTTTCTCAGCCCACTTAAAAGCGGAAGTCAGCCACCTGACTCTCCTTAAACAGATGCTGCATACGTGTGATTTTAGAGATCAAATACAGAAATAGTTTAATTTTAGTTTTAATTTCGTTTTATTTTCCTGAAAAGAGGACGGTCATTTAAACCGCATCCTTTATTTTTGTAATAATTTATTTTTAGAATTAGTCAGTAGTATTTAAACCCTTCTTCATGCATTTAGAGAAGGGTCCGAAATTTATCAAAACTTGTTCTCCAGAAACATGTCACTTCTTGCACCCTACAGAGGAGGTTTTGGTGAATGAATGGAACAAGGTTATTTGATATTTGTATTTGATATCTGCTACTGATGTTGCACTTCTGTACTCTTAGTGGATGTTAAATCAAGGAGAGATAAATCAATTGTCGCTTGAAGCTCATGAGTAGGACTAGTTATAAATGGTACTTTTATCTCTTAAACATTTCTACTTATGCATTAAAGTGATATTCAGTTTTCAGTTATTTATATATTACAGCATGGATGTCTGAGTTATCATTTGGCACTTTTGTACGGTGATAACTATTTGTTTATGTTTAGTGTATGAATAGCTCATTTATGCGATAAGTTTTCACCACTGTTTCGTCTAACTTCTTATACAAGTAGTTCATCTTTATTGAATTCTTTTCTTATAATAGTTGAATGATCTTTATTACCAGTTATTATTTGAAATCTTTTTAGATCGCATAGAAGAAAAATTACACCCCGGGTTAGCATAAATTTTGATGTTTTTCTGTTTATTAGAATACAATAGCATAGCATTAGATCAGAATTAGGATAGAAGTATTCCATTTAGAACAGAAATACCCATCTTTCTCACACACACACACTGAATTGGGAAACTGGTCCATATCCCCAGTCGGACCCGCTATACCAAACGGATAAGGAGCTGCCAACCAAGGTCCGGACCAGGCGGGTATCCCCCTTGTTGTCGACCCGATTTTCGGGGCCTTCAACATATTTGGCGCTAGAACGAGGGCTGAAACATGTTGTCTTTTGAAATTTGTTTTCAATTTTAACATTTGAATTAGGATGTCCTCTCTTAAACTTCCAATTTGGAGTTGCATCCATGTTCGTGCATCTTCCAACACTCCACCCGAAGTGGTAAGACTATTGTCTTAGGTAAAATTCAATGGTAAGAGAAATTCTTCTGCTTTTAATCATTCCCTTTAATTTATTCAAGGTGTTTCAAATTCTAATTTTCAAGGAATTGACGAAGGAATTTTATGCAGAATTTTTACTCTCACATTTGTAGAAGCTAGAAACTGGTGTAGAACCCTTCCGGTTGCCTCAATTCACAGCTGGGAGCAATTTGTCACAGTTTTCATTTGTAAATTCGACTGCTATGATTATGATCAGGTATATGATGAAATTGAATATCTACGAAAAGAAGATGAGTATGTTAGAGATTTTAATATTCGATTTCATCTGAATTGTTTAAAATTTGATATTGAGAAGGATCCCATAACTGAAGAATCATTAGATTGTGTTGATCATAATTATTCGCTGCCTCCTATTCCCGACTCATATGAAATTAGTCCAAGCTTTGTTCAATTCCCTTCCGACATAAATAAGAAACCCAATTTTGAATGAGCAAATTAATTGTGATGAAAAAGTTTTACAAAGCTTAGAAGACATTTCTGATCAAATACAAGAAGACAAAAGCAGCAATTTTGGTAGAAAGATCACTTTGGAATCTGAAAGCAACTTGGAGGCAAATTCAGAAAATATGGTCACAACTCAACAAATGAAGGTAAAAAATATCATGCCAACAGCTGAACAGATTTCTGAATCTTTCTATGATAAGCGAATCCCAAGTTCAGGAAAGCCAAGTAATCTTCTTCCAAAAAACACAAGCACACCAAGGTATGATCTACAACCTGAAATCTATGATGAACATAGTGCACAAGAGTTTTCAAAAAAAAGATATTTCTTGCATTACTTCAGAATCACATTTTTCTCTTTATCCTGATATTTTTAATGATGATATCTTTTCCCCTCTCAATATTAATGATATTTCAGAAAATACAGAGGCTGGTCTTAATGAATCACCATTAAGTGGTTTTCAAGATAAAGAAACAATTGGAGAACATTCTTTTGCCATTAACAGACATGAAATCCTTATTCCTCGTTGTTTGAATATACTGGATGAAACTGAAAAGAAACCTAGGGAATCTTGTGAAGTCATTTATGATGATTACTTTGACATTGAAGATGTTGATTTATCTCGAGAGAATCAACACCAACTTCAAATAATATCTAAGAATGAGAGGTATTTTAAATCAGAAACTATTCCAACCGATCCTCATTCTAAAGCAGCAAATCACTACATGATTTCATTACCCAAGAAAATATTCCAGTCTATGATTCATATCATGACCAAGCTTTCATGCATGTTCATAATCATGATTCCCTTTCTAAATCACAAGATGGGAGTCGAGATCACTCAAATTCTATAATCATAGCCAATCCTTGTGAAAGAGAAATCATTACAAAACAATCCCAATTGTGTTATAACTCTAGTTGTACAGATAATGATTTTATTTTATTTTTTTCTTCTTACCTATTTTGTACAAAAACAAATTTGTTTTCCGATTTTAATTTTCAGACTTTTGATCCATTACGTTGGCATACTGAAAAACATACTATCAGACATTCAATTGATGTATGGCCCTGTTGGAAAACTAAAGTTTTTCAAGAGCATGAGAAACTATTTCTATTTCATCCTCTGTCAATGATTGATCAAAAGCTTCCATCCTATCAAAGACAATATCAACAAAAGGATGTATTAATTAACAATTTTTCATTTCATTTGAGAGATTTCCATTCATCCTTCATTGATTCACTTAAAGAAATATGTTTGGAAGCGTTTCTTTCACGAGGAATTGTCAAAAGTTTAACTTTTGCACGTAACACTAATAATAACTTCCAGGGCTTTGAATCCAAAAATTTGTATCTTCAATCTGGCCTGTCATCTCTTCCATTGAACATTTATCAGTCCTTAATAGAAATCCATCCAGATTTCTACGATCCAATAGGTATTCAATTGGAAAGAAAATTTCATAAGAAGGAAATTCTAAATAAAATTCTAACAATAGTTGTACATTCTTGTTCCACATTTAATGTTCTAAGATCAGTAAGAGTTTTGTTTCTAGTACTAATTTTTGAACTGAATATATATGCAGGAACGAAAATGAGAGAATGGTTACACTGGAAAAATGATTACACCTAGTCAATTTCATGTATATTGTTAGAATAGGAATAGAATTAGTTTAGTTAGTCTGTAGGTCAAAAATAAATGAAGTGATTAGCCATTTTCATATTTTATAAATATCCATGAACAAAATTACTTCTCATTAGAAAATTTGTGATCGTCTTCAAAAACAATTCTCCCATAATAAAACCAATTGTGAATAGTTACATTAGGCATTTAAGAAAAAGACACCAACTCTCTTTTTAGATTTTGATTTTTCGCTTGTATAAATAGAAAATCTTTTGGAAAATTGATCTTTATTATTGAAAGATACAGTTAAAGACTCTAACCTAGATATAACACTAGTTTCAACTTCATAAAGTTTGATGAAAATAACTTTTAGTGAAGAAATTGTTTTATATCAGTGCAATGAAAGGTATCAATAACAAAATAAAGATTCTTTGTAGAACAGCTACTTTCAAAAATTCTATCATTGTCGTCCAGAGCTATCTAAAGGAAACAATGACTTCCTCCCTGCTAAGGAAACCACAACTTTCAGAGGAACAATCCAAGGATACACTTCATCTTGAAGAATGAGAGGTCTCATCACGAGCCGACTTATCATAATCACAGATATTATAATTTGTTGACTTTGCCAAATACTGCATACCACAACAGGGCAATGACTCAAGATTGTTACAATCAAGAGACAAGGGGTCTCATCACGAGCCAGCTTGTTCAGCAAAGTTATAAATCAACTGAATCACTGTGTCATAAATTGGCTATCAAACCAAGACATTGTTCTTTAAGTATAAAAAGAAAAAGCAATAAGTGTGGATATGAATTCTTCTTTGAGAGTTGTAGGTTTCTTTAAGTAGGATACAGGATCATTGCTAGGTAATAGGTGACCCTGTCGAGGTTATAAACGCCTGCTGGCAGCAGAGGCTCTACCTATGACAAATGAGCATATTTAAAATTGGTTTACAGAGAAAACTTTGTTTTATCTTTACAAACCAAGTAATGACTGATGTAAATACAAGGACTAACTTGAGGGAGCAAACAATCAAAGTTGAAAATCGCTGAAACAAAATGTCATTGACAGATTAGAGCATAATGTACTTTATCTTCCCATAATAAAGTTTAAACTTTCTAAGAAATTTTCCGTTTTGGAAGTTTAGAAAATTCAACAGAAACACAGAGATAATTGGTTCTTCCACGTGAATCGCCAATTGTTGTGGCCACCAACAACCCCCCTCCTTATTTAGTATTATTGCTAATACTAAATAAGGGGGGACCCTTAGTTAAAATCCAAAGAAATCAAAGTAGCGTTTACATTTCTTTTTCGCAAATAAAGTTACCATCATAAGCTTAGGAAGCCCCCTTGGAAACACTTAGAATCTAAGTTTATGATAGGGTAAAAAAAATATATATATATCTTATCAAGGGAAATCACATCACAAGAAAATAGCACGATGCCACCTCACAAACGCAATCCCAATATTCGCGAGATAACGATAATGACCAAATATCGCATCGCATTCAGCATAACTTACTTAAAACACTTCAAAAATCTGCCGATGTGCGATGGCGCCGATCGCAAGATCGCATCTCGCAAGGAACAAGTTAACAAAATTTGTCATACATAATATTCCTGCGATCTGCGATATTGTGACATTGCGATATCATGATTTCGCGATAAGGGACGTTGCGACATCATATCTTGCGATATTGCGATCTTGCGATCTTGCGATCTGTGATGTTGCGATAGCAAATCGCAAAATCGCTCCATCGCAAATCTTTCGGGCTCATTATTCAAGAAAGTAGTTTCCATAAGCTGACTCATGGTTATGCGCTTTAAATGCTAATAAAGGAATTAGATGTCAGTTATTAATAAAATATGGGTGCGTGCTCTTCCAAGAACATTTCACGTAAGGTGGTATATTTGGTATATCTGCGGCATTTAAAACTTTCCCATCACCCTTCTTTGTCATTCATTTTCACCTCACTTGTGAATTGCAGGCATGGAGAGCAAAGGACTATACAAAACAATACGCAGGCTGAAATGGGAAAGAAAAGCAAAGCCCCGAGCTCCAAAGAAGAGAAAATGGCGCCTTTGTATACAGACACGGCTTGCAACAAAGACGCGGGAATAGCTACGTGGGAAGGCATGTATAATATGCTCGAAGAGGAGAACCCCAGAGTAATGGAGGTTACAGCTGTTGCAGGCTCACAAAGTTCTTCTGAAGCATCCCTCGCAGAGCTAGCTTGCTCATTTTTACATCGGATAGGAGCGAGGCCAAGAATCCGCCCATACACGGACATGGTCAAATGGATATTGGATACCGCAGAAATCAAAAATAGACAGTTCAAAGTTCATGGTCAAGGACTCATTGGTTCATTCACTGCGCAGGATTTAAAGCTCATGTATCATCTACCGGAGCCACAGGCAATCTACAATAGACAGTTTACAAAGAAATTTGTAAAAGAAAATCCAGACCTGGCAGAAACTACCAAAGACTGGTCTAGGAGAGACGAGCCGCTGAAGAAAGATAAACACGGTATGTACAGTATTGGTTCCCTTACCTCTCCATACTGCTTTGCTGCTGCCATGCTCTATAGAATATTTGGAATGCCAGATATTAACAAATTCTCATCCGAGTGGCTACCATTATTGGATGCTACCACGAATGCCACCATTGTAGATTGGGCCAGAATTTTGTCTGATAACCTGGTCACAGCCATTGTCAGTTACCGGTCCAAAAGAGCTACAGCTCAGAGGATCTATCCTCCTTTTTACCTTTCTGCATATATAATGGACGCAATATGTTATGTTTCTAAGTTTCCTATTATGGGTTGGAAGTAGACGACACAAGACCCTCTACCCATCCATGTCTATCACAAAGAGTATGGGACTCTCAGTGCATTCCATACTTCTACCAAATTTGTCATGGAATTATGTTGCCCTTGTATAGAATTTTGTACGATAAAGACCCTCCGAGATGCTCGCCTGAAGCAGAAGTAGACATCCTCACTATCGCAAGATGGTTCGGGGAAGAAATGTTTACTTATGTCAGGGTTTTTGGAAGTTCTGCACCCCCTCATGTCCTACCTTTATATATCCCTGATAAACTCTTAGCCCGAGAGATCGCCTATCAAACATGTGGGGAAGGAGGCCTAGCTAAAGAATTAAAAGACAAAAAGAAGGCTATATGGCCACAGTTTCCTGTAGCCTGTGGGGCCTTCTCGCTATTCAATGTAGGCCACGCCTTTGCAAAAGTAAAGAATATCACGTGCTTACAGCTATTCAAATTCACAGCAAGGCCATTTGACCCTTATGAGGTCGACCACAATTTTATAACAGCAGTCAAGATAAAGGTGTTCTCCAGAGAAAAAGATTTATTTGATGATATATTCCAACAGAAAAACACACTGGAAGAAATTTTGCACACAGCCCAATTGCAGCTATCCCCAGAAGAATTTCAAAGGTTCAAAACATACAGGGAAAGAAGGCTAGCCAGTATTCCTTTAGAAAAGCTATGCCTAAAGCCCTCAAGAGAACCAACTCCAAGTGTTAGCCTCAGTGGAAGTTCAAGTACCAATGGATCTAAGTCCAAATCCGAAAAAGAAGTGTCTGAACACTCTAAAAGATCCGGAAATGAACTAGATAAGAACGAAGGGTCAGTGAAGGATACTGCCCAGTCAAAAGAACTTCTACATCAGCAGATTATTGCCTCCCCGCAAAGAGATCCTCCCCCTCTCGTCATCCAAGCACCACCAGTCACAGCTGAATTAGACAAAGAATGGGAAACCTTCAACGACTTGATCAATCTTGAAGGACAAACCATGAAGACAAATGTCAACGATGTACAGATAATAAAAGAAGTAGTCACAGGAACAGTTAGCGAAGTCTCAGATATGGAGCATATTCCTATTACTCCATCCTCTGAGCTTGTACGAAAAGTAGAAGAAATCCCTCCTCTAGATGTATTTTATAGCCTACGGCATAAAGCAGTAGTAAGAAAACAAAGAAAGAAAAGGAAATTGGAAAGCACGCTCTCTCAAAACACAGAACAATTAGACGTCCTGTGGAAAGATCCCACAAGCAATCCTACTGAAAATCTCACCAAACTATCTCAGATCGCAGGAGCATACGCCTCCGCTACTATTGACAAAGCATTTGAGGTACAACAATTGCTAAAGGAAAGGGAAGACCAGATACAAGTACTGCAACAACAATTGCAACAAGCCCATGCCAATAATAAAGCACAGAAACAGCTTGAAAAGTTGCAACAGGACTTCCAGCAGATGCAGATAAGCTATCAGAAAAGTTTGGATGAGAAAGGAAAGCAGTTACAGGATTTGAGAGAGATGCACAAGGACGACCCTAAGCTTACAAAATTTATTACGGAGTCCATTTCCTTGAACGAGCAATTACTACAGCAGCAAGAAGCATTGGGCCAAAAGATATCACAGTGGAGTCATTATTGTGAAATCAGTGATAAAACCACTAATCAAGTGGTAGACTTGCGAAGTGACTATGATCTGATTGATAAACAAGTGACTGAATATTTGGCTTGGCAAGAAACGGACGAGAGTAAAAGAGCAGGTGCACCAAGAATAAATGAAAATCACAAGGAAATGCTCTTTAACAAATGGGACGAGCAAATCAGAGGGGCAGAACAGGCAGCAGAAGGAGCAGCCACGGCGGCCAACAGACTTATTGATTGTGTAAATGAAAATTTACACAGGGCAAATTTGATCGCAGAGACCACTCCAGGGTACTTACCAAACGCACAACAGCTAGAGGCAGATTGGAAACAGAGAGCTCAAGAAAAGGCCAAAGTAATCCAAAGGCTAAGCAAGTTAAACTGGGATTGTTACTGGACATACTTGGTGAAGCCACATAGCCAATGGATGACTGTTAAGTGCATTATAAATGCAACCGAAAAAATGGCGCCAGCTCTTGTAGATTCTGTTTTCTCAGCCCAGTTAAAAGCGGAAGTCAGCCACCTGACTCTCCTTAAACAGATGCTGCATACATGTGATTTCAAAGATCAAACACAGAAATAGTTTAATTTTAGTTTTAATTTCGTTTTATTTTCCTGAAAAGAGGACGGTCATTTAAACCGCATCCTTTATTTTTGTAATAATTTATTTTTAGAATTAGTCAGTAGTATTTAAACCCTTCTCATGCATTTAGAAGAAAGAGGTCCAGAAATTTATCAAAAACTTGTCCTCATAACATGCACTTTTGCACCCTCAGAGGAGGTTTTGGTGAATGAATGGAACAGGGTTTATTTGATATTTGCATTTGATATCTGATACTGATGTTGCACTTCTGAACTCTTAGTGGATGTTAAATCAAGGAGAGATAAATCAATTGTCGCTTGAAGCTCATTAGTAGGACTAGTTATAAATGGTACTTTTATCTCTTAACCATTTCTGCTTATGTGTTAAAGTGATATTCAGTTTTCAGTTGTTTATATATTACAGCATGGATATCTGAGTTATCATTTGGCACTTTTGTACGGTGATAACTATTTGTTTATGTTTAGTGTATGAATAGCTCATTTATGCGATAAGTTTTCACAACTATTTCGTCTAACTTCTTATACGAAGTAGTTCATCCTTATTGAATTACTTTCTTATAATCGCTGAATGATCTTTATTACCAGTTATTGTTTGAAATCTTTTTAGATCGCATAGAAGAAAGATCACACCCCGGGTTAGCATAAATTTCGATGTTTTTCTGTTTATT
>APFE030416873.1:11886-37365 GCA_000404065.3 Pinus taeda
GTTTATTAGAATACAATAGCATAGCATTAGATTAGAATTAGGATAGAAGTATTCCATTTAGAATAGAAATACCCATCTTTCTCACACACACACACTGAATTGGAAAACTGGTCCCATATCCCCAGTCGGACCCGCTATACCAAACGGATAAGGAGCTGTCAACCAAGGTCCGGACCGGGCAGGTATCCCCCTTGTTGTTGACCCGATTTTCGGGGCCTTCAACAGTACCACACAAGTAATAAATGCAAAGTCCTGGTCAAACTGTGAAGCAAACTGCTCCACCTCTATTGAAGCTGCAGTACCCTTCTTCCCCTTGTTCTTCCTCTCAAGACACGTAGCATCATAGTGTCCCATCTTTAGACATGCCCAACATTTGACTTTGGACATATCTGTATCTTTCTTCTTCTTCTTCTCCTTTCCCTTAACCCCATATAATGAGGCCCCTTTCTTGGTCTTCCCTTTGTTCTTTCCCCTCGTTGTCAAGGCTACATCCTCCTCATTTACTATCTTCACCCCACCATTGTCAATCTTTTGTATCTCATGCTACACTCAATCATCCTAGAATTTGTCCCAATTGGGAAGATTCTCCCTAGAAGTAACAACATCTCCAAAGACCTCCCAAAACTTAGGAAGTCCTGCTACAGCTATCCTGACTAACTCTATGGGTGCAACTGCCTCACCAATAGCAATGAAATCATCACTTACATGTTTGACCCTGCCAAGATAATTGTAATGACCCACTTATAGTAAATTAAAATTTATCAAATTAAATAAAATTAATTAAATTAAAATTAAAAATTAAATAAATTAAAAATTAAATCATTAAAATAAATAAATAAACTTTATTTCAAATTAATATATTCAAATAAAATCAAATCAGATTTTGTTTATAAAAATCAACACGTATCATAATTTGGACACGGAGATGGAGGAAGTCAGTAAATGGAGACTTATAAGAAGGAAGGGGCAATTGGAGGCAAAGAGGGGGAGAAAGAGGAGGAAAATTGATACACAGAGTTTCTGTGGAACGATCAAGCCTTGCTTATTCTGAGGTTTCTAGGCACGGGGGTACAATCTGCTTCAGCTGAGAAGCTTACTAGACTGAGTAAGCGAGGTTCTGCTCAGTTTCGCCGGATGCTTTCGGTCTTTTGGTAACCAAAATAGGAGCAGTTTGAGGTATCATCAACCGCAGGATTACAGGTAAGTGCTCTCATCAGTTCTGTTAGTTAAATTTATAATTCAAGAAATTTTATCACAGGCTCATGATGTTTAATTTAGAAGCCTTTACTGTTTTTTGCGATGTCTGTAAAATTCTGTAAATCTTGAATAGCCCTTACAATAATGAACTACACTTTCAGACTTTGTCATCCTAATGTTCTTCAATTGTTCTTTGAGTGCCATCTCCCTGCTCTCATTGGTACTCTGATAAAGAGTGGTTAGAGTTGTCCACATCTGATATGCATATGTGTTTCCTCTCATCTAAGGAACCACATGATCCTTCAGATTGTCCATCAAAATCCTTTTTGCCTTTGCATTATTTTTTGTGAATTCAAGAAATTCATCTGCAGCAGTAGAAGGTACAACCACTTGTCGTACTATGTCCCAAATTGTTGCTTCCTCAAACACTGCCTGAATTTTGTCATTCCAAGTTGCATAGTTGGATATCCCATCCAGTTTGTTCTCTATCCTTAAGAACATGGCCATAATTGTTGTCCAAAATTTACAAAACCAAGAAAACGGAGAAATTAACTTTCCAGCACACCTTGTTGTCCCAAAATTTCAATATGTGTGAAATTTCACCTTGTTGTCCCAAAATATCAGTATGTTGTACAAACTGAGTTGTCCAAAAATTCAGTTTGCCATCCATAACACTCTTTGTTGTCCTAAACCACTGTCTGTTGTTCAAACTGCATTTTTCAGGTTGTAACTCTGATACCATGTTGAAATTTGACGACTAAAATGTTTCTTGCAATCCCAACCCGGTTTTAGTCTCACCTTATCACTCTCATTCAGTTAAATGCCCTTTCCCATAAACATACATTCAACATATAGAATTCTGGAAAGGGAATTTTCAGATTAAAACACATGGGACTGTCAACACATGCTGAAAATAAATATGGAGATAAACACACCAGCAACACATAAAAATACACACTGATTTTTGGTCAACTTAAACCTAGGCAAAACCCCTTCAATCTTCTCCGGGGAAAACCTGTTAGAGAGCTCTTCAAATTTATTTATCTTTCAAGTTTAGGAAAAATACATTTGCAACAAAACAAAACAGCAAAATACAACTAATCTCTTCAACCCAAAACTCCTTGAAAACCGTGCCCACTATGCCTCAATTTTTGTGCCCACTTGAAGCTGAAAATATGTATTGTATGGATATGACTGTATGGATTTCTGTATGGCCTGTACGGATTTTTTTCAAAAAAATAAAAAATTTCTCTTGAACGGCGTGCAGCTCGCAGCGTTAAATGATGTTCGTACTGTACCTTATGTTGTCTTTTATGTCTCGATTTCCGTGCCCATATTTGCCCAGAAATCACTCCTTCAGCTTGTTGTAACAAATTTCTCCTTCAGAACTTTTCTCCAACTCTCAACATCCTTTCTCCAATCTGCTCATGAAGAATGAATGCAGTATCTCTTTCTTTTCCCCCTTTTGTTTCCCAAAAAGACTTTTGGGCAACCCTAAGATCTAATGGCTCATATTCATTTAGATCAAGGGATGAGAATAAATGTGCATTTAATTCTCACTTTCTATTTTTTAACTCGCCCATTAAATAAAGTACCCACATTGTACTTTATGTCTTAAGTCACTTTTCACTTTATAATTTAACATTGACTTTACCACTTATTAAGTCACTTTCACTTTATAGAGTCCCATTTAGGAAAATAATTATTTTGGACACTTTTCCCTAGGTAAAGACTAACCCGTGGGAAACCACTTGTCCAAGGTACATTAAAAATCAATAGTTTTGTGCACAAGCAGAGGTACCGTGGAGCTTCAAAAAAAATTCTTCTTCTTCCCCATCATGACAAGTGGGTGATCTGATGCTTTTATGACCTCGACCTTGCCATCAAATATATGAATGCAGTATCCTTGCTGGCGGATGTGGACCAAAGACAGCAAGTTTCTCCTTAACTCTGGGAGTTATAGAACATCATGTAGAAGAAAGTTTGGAAGACCAGGCAATTTGAGCTCGATGGTTCCAAGCCCTGATGGCTTGAGTTTTGATTTGTCTGCAAATTATACTGCTCCATCAATATAGTCAGCAAATTCTTCAAAAAAATATCTTCTAAAGGTCATGTGGCAGGTTGCTCCAGAATCAAGCAACCAATCATTTTTCCAAGAAGCAAGTGAAGCATTAAACAAGTCTTCCGTTACTCCAATATTACAATGTGCCACAACATAATGAGTGGATTCGGGTGGTTTACCTTTCTCTTTATCATGGGTATTACCTTTGGCTTCATTTCTTTCCTGCTCAATTGTGCCCCAAGGCAACTTACATGTGGATGCATCATGTCCATCTTTATTGCAACGTATGCAATGAAGATCAGACTTTTCTCCTTGAAATTGTCTGCCCCCCTGCCTCTAAAATTTCTTCTTCCTCTTCCTCTTCGGCCACCTCTTCCACATGAAGAATCTTGTGCATGTACAAGACGCATAGCTTCTTCAAAAAACTAAGGAGTTGTCTTCTTCCCAAAATCCTTCTCTCTCTCAACAAACTTCTTCTCAAGGGAGTCAAAGGTAATCTCCTTGAGGTTTCTACTTGCTTGCAATGAATCAAGATAATTTGAATAAGTGGGATATAGTGCCTTGACATAAGCTATAAGAGGATTGTCTATTTGGACACCAATGGTTTTGATATCATGCATAATAAATCTTACTTCTGAAGCTAAAGAAATAGGATCACCATTTTTCAATTCAAGATTGAATAATTTAATCATCAATTGGACAACTTCAAGTTCAGAGTGTGAGTCATAGAGTTCATTCAACTTTTGTAAGGCTTCAAAAGCATTTGAAAATGGTGAAATATGGCGACTCACCTCTTCATCTATAGGTGTTGCAATCAAGGCATAGGTCTTGTTGTTCTTGTTTTCCCAAATCGTGATCACCTTACTTGAGGTGGGCTTTGCGGGTTCATTATCTCCTCCTACACAAACTTCTTTTCACAACTCATTGAAAATGAGAGTGTTTTATCTTCCCTGGCCATCTAGGATAGTTCTCTTTTCCCGAGAGAACTACTCCAACAATAGATATCAATGAATGCATTAAAAATGTGTATTTCAAAAAAAAAAAAATTACTTCTGGTGGCAAAAAAATGCAGTTCTAGTGGCAAAAAATGCACTTCTAGTGTAAAAATTGCAATCTAAGATTTATTGAACAGAGGTATTATTTGGGGTAGTTGTTATATGGGAGAGGAAGTAAGTGGGGAAGGGAGTATTTGGGGTGGGGAGTATATGGGGGGAGGTATTATAACCGGCGGGGGATATGGCAGCGCAAACAACATATATGTCAGCGGAGCGGATTCAAACCATGGCAACGTATTCAAACCGAGAGTGGGATGGTATGGGCGGTATGGCGGTATTATATTGATACCGGTGAATAGTTAGCGATGTTATATGGGAGAGCGGTATTATATGAGTTGTGAACTGGTGCTAGGGAGGAGCGCGGTGTGTAGTCGAACCGCAGGGTAAGTGGTATTGCAGTGGACCGAAGCTGAGGAGTGGCAACTGTGTATTTTGCAGTCGGAGATGACAGTCGAGATACCACCGGAGGCTGATAGTGTAGGTGAGAGGACAATCGAGATACCACACGGAGCCACAAGGACTGTGAGAGCAGTCGACTATGAGAGTGAGGTGTATGTAGGCCGACACAAAGACCCGAGGATTGAGCCACGGAGACAATACACAACGGTGTATTGTATATGCTACCATACAGTCACGAAACAAACACCACAGTGCCTCTACCCGCCTCAGCTACAACGGTGCCTCAATTCCATAATAAAACTAGAATGGGAGTCGATTCAGTCATGAAGAGAAAAAATGAATGCCGACAACCATCATCACTACTGGGCAAAACAAGTTCCAGTGCGCAAAAAGCTAATAGCAATATTAACATAGTCAATTAAAAGAGTTTCGTTGGCTTACTAATTTCTTTAGCTGGCGGTTCTCCTCCTCACACGACAGCGACACTCCCACATTCATCTAGTGCGATTTGAATGCCGCAGAGATGTGCATTCAACAAAACTAACGCAGATACAAAAGGACAGAGAATATGGTAGACTGCAGAAATGGCAAAATTGAGTTACAAGGGCAAAAAAACTAAAAATGGAGTTGGCTCTGACACCATGTCAAGCCAGGAGGTAACTCCACAATGTGAATTGTGCTTTTGCATTAAGATTTCTCATGGATATATACAAGGAGGGAGAGACTCTTGGGCTTCACCTCCCAGTGCCTCTTCATATTCCTAATCTCCTTATTTTCTATTTACATTATTTACATGAATTAATCCCAAAGATTAGGTGTCAATAGTTACTTTCCCAATATTCAAAGGAAGTTGTGATGTTTGTTGATGATGCATGTCCTACATAAGAGGAAGTTGAATTTTAAAGTCAAGTTTATCTTCCTTCAAAATGAGGTTGAAAGTCATGGATAGATCTTATTAAGAGGGTCTCGGTTGAACATTGAGCTCTGGGAATTCCTAAGGAGCTTGCGGTACTTCTTGAACTATGAGCGACCATAGGGTGAGTGGTTCACCTTCCCCTATAGGTGCCCAGTGTACAGGGTGAGTGGTTCACCTTCCCTTATAGGTGCACGGTGTACAAGATGAGTGGTTCACCTTCCCCTGTGACGGATGACATGTGTGTAGGGTGAGCGGTTCACCTTCCCCTACTATTGATGACATATGCATAGGATGAGTGGTTTACCTTCTCCTATGGCATATGAGCAGGATGAGTGGTTCACCTTTTCCTGCAGATACCCTAGTGAGAGATGCATAACGCATCTATTGACATGTTAGCGGAATGTGGTTCATCCTCTCCCCACATGTAGGATGCTCATTCCCTACGATTGATTGTTGACATGTCAGTAGAACGTGATTCATCCTTTCACCACGTGTAGGATCCTTCCTACGATTGATGGTTAGCATGAATGTAGGACGTGGTTCATCCTTTCCCTACTCCTGGTGGTTTGCATGCATGTAGGATGTGGTTTACCCTTTCCCTACGTTTGGTTGTGACATGTTGGTAGGATGTGGTTTCTCCTTTCCCTACGTGTGGTTGTGACATGTGTTTGTAGGATGTGGTTTCTCCTTTCCCTGTGTGGTTGTGAGCAGGATGTGATATATTCTTTCCTTGTTGGTGTTCCTACATCATCCTACCCATGTAGTCTGGGACACATGAGAAGTACTTCTCATCTGGCCAATGAGTTGGGAAAAGTGCATAGGGACCATAGCACTACCGATGGAAGCATCATGTACTGTCGTACTCCCTATGTCTAGGATGCATGATGTTCAAACAACTTGATCACTTGGGATCAAGTCCGATTAGGGTTCAACCCCTGGTTATGTGGACTTACTTTTGTCAATAAAGAGTGGCAAGGTCTTGTGACTCACTCTCGATCAATTCTTCTTCATTATCTATATCAGTGTTCAGTAGATTTGGGTCGAGATGCAGAGATGGTATATGATGAAGATAATTATTGCATTAAATTCTTCTTTTCGAGAGGACCAAAATCGACCTAAAGAACATCGAATTTGGACAAGGAGAAATGTTTTTTTTTTTAATTTATGTCCTCTCATATGCAAATTGTCAAGGTCGGCCACTACTCCATGTAGGCTCATAAAGCCCAACCAACATGTCTCTTGACCCTCTCCAATTTATATATATAGTGGTGTCCTCCAACCTCATTTGACACATCGAAAGGACTTCATTATGTCTGAGACAGCTGAGTTTTTGGTGGAGGATGAAGGGTTATTTGTTTTTGGGTCTCTCTTCTACAACAAGGTCAAGATTCTTCCATTGGGTAGGCTACAGGTATTAAGGGAAATTTTGGGCAGTTTTTATCATCCTTTGCCAACCAAGATCCAACAAGAAGGTAGTTGCAAGTCTGAGGGTTGTTTGGAAGATATTTTAGGGTTGCCTTGTATGGGGTTCCTCTTGTGCAGGTGGGTCGTAGCTCCAGGAGTTTGTTTCAGATAAGCCACAGGCCTAAAGAAGCATGTTCTGAGGCCACAAGACTGCTCAAGAGGGTTTTGAGGTAAGCTTGAAGGGCTAAAACTAGCCTAGATCAGCCCTAAAGGCCAGTGAAGGGCAACTCCTTGTGTGCCAGGGTAACCCGCACTTAAAAGAAGGTGCTTTGGAACAATTGAGCAAGACAACAATATATTGTAAGAATCCCTAACGAGACCATGGGTGACTACTGTTGACAAAGTGTTGGAATTGCACCCTTTTGAGCCATCTTCGTGTCTAAGGTTGGAACTTCAAATTGGCAAGTCATTATCTTCTTATCTAAGGTTGGATCTTCAAATTGGCAAGTCATTTTGACTTTAAGTTATTGTACTCTCTCTCTCTCTCTGTTGAATATTCGATATTATCAATAATAAGATTTGATCAAGGGTTTTCCCCATCTTCGGGCTTTTCCCTGGATTGAGCCATATTATTGTGTCCTCTTGTCTTGGCTTGTCTTTGTTATTTATTGTACATGTTCTTTCTTCAATTAGTGTCAAAGTTGTGTTGTTGGAAGAGATTTGACATGGTTTGACTTGAATAGACGAAGCACATCATCAAGAAGGTCTGAATTGCTCTTGGAAGGGTATTGGTATTGGTCTAGAGGTCTTGGAATTCGTCATTTGAAGAATTTACAAAAGGAGACTTGTGGGTTTTCCTCTCCGCACTTAAAAGAAGGTGCATTGGAACAATTGAGCAAGACAGCAATATATTGTAAGACTCCCTTACCAGACCATGGGTAACTACCATTGACAAAGTGCTGGAATTGCAATCTTTTGAGCCATCTTCGTGTCTAAGGTTGGATCTTCAAATTGGCAAGTCATTTTGACTTTAAGTTATTGCACTCTCTCTCTCACTCTTTGTTGAATATTCGATATTATTAATAATAAGATTTGATCAAGGGTTTTCCCCATCTTCGGGTTTTTCCCTGGCTTGAGCCATATTTTTGTGTCCTCTTGTCTTGGGTTGTCTTTGTTATTTATTGTGCATGTTCTTTCTTCAATTACTGTCAAAGTTGTGTTGCTGGAAAAGATTTGACATGGTTTGACTTGAATAGACGAAGCACACCATCAAGAAGGTCTGAATTGGTCTTGGATGGGTATTGGTCTTGGTCTAGAGTTCTTGGAATTCATCATTTGAAGAGTTTATAAAAAAAGAGATTTGTGGGTTTTCCTCTCAAGAGGAGAGGTTTTGGCCCTGGCTAGCAACCTACATCTTGTGTCATTGTGTACTATTGATCTTCATGTTTTGGTAGTTGTTTGATGAGAACAACAACATAATAATAAGAAAAGAAGTTACTAATCAAGAAAAGTAAAAGAACATCACAAGCAGTTATCAAGTCTAAGAGAAATCACTTCTTTAGTAGCCCTATTAATTTCACAGCAGGTCCTACAATGGTAGAAAATATATGTCAAATGAGTTCATTGACTTTTGTAAGATGGTTGGAATCAAGAACGAAATTATCGTACCTTATAATCCCAAGCAGAATGGTATGGATAAAAGAAAGAACAGGTCCATCGTAGAAGCTACCTGAGTTATGTTGCATGAACAAAAGTAGTCGAAGTTCCTACGGGAAGAAGCTACAAATACAACGGTCTATGTTCAAAACAGAGTTTCTCATCAAGCTTTGGATAACAAGACTCCCAAAGAAGTATTCAAAGGTGTGAAACTCGATATTGGACATCTCAGGTTATTTGGTTACCCCATATATTTTCATGTGCTGAAGGATAAGAGGAACAAGTTGGAAGCCACTGAAAAGAAAGGTACGTTTGTTGGATATTGTGAAAATAATAAAGCATTTAGAATATATATATCTGGTCAAAGGAAGATCAAGTTTAGCAGGGATGTAACTTTCGATAAAGTTGTTTCCCTTGGAAAAGCAAGGGACCTTCTTCCGCCTCCTCCAGAGAAGAAAGATGATTATATCGACCTACTATAAGATCCTTTTGTGACCGAAACGGAGAAGGATATTGTTGATGATCCCATGGAGCCTATGAACCCCTTGGATTCTCCTCCAAGTAATCCCCTTCCCAGGAGAGACTATTGTGGCTTCGTGATACATTACAGGAAGTTGAGAGACATGTTCCTACCAAAGGGACCTTTATAGAAAGCAAGAAGGCATGCCTGTATCAAGGATACGTAGTAGCTATGAGCTCCATCATACAAGTTGAGCCTCCCACTTTTGAAGAAGTTGTGAAAGAACAAGTTTGGAAGGATGCCATGGCCAAAGAGTATGAATCGATCATGAAGAATGATGTATGGGATGTTGTTCCCAAACTTAAAGGAATGTCTATCATAACTTCAAAGTGGCTATACAAGATCAAACATGGAGCTAATGGAAGCATTGAGAAGTATAAAGCAAGGTTCATGGCTCGACGTTTCTCCCAGAAAGAGGGAGAAGACTATGATGATATATTTTCTCTCATTGCCCGCTACACTACCATTAGATCGATTGTTGTCCTTGTTGCTAGTCAAGGATGGACTCTTCACCACATGGAAGTAAAGACGACATTTCTTCATGGCATACTAAGTGAAGAAGTATATGTTGAGCAACCTGGGGGGCTGAAAGGTAAGGACAGAAAGATTCATGTTTTCAAGTAGAAGAAAGCACTATATGGTTTGAAGCAAGCCCACAAAACCTGGTATGCCTGCATTGGCAGTTACGTGGTGAAGCTTGGATTCACGAGAAGCAGTGCAGACCCGAAGCTCTACTTCAAAGTGGTCCAAGGTATGCCTTTGATTTTGGTTCTACATGTTGATGATCTATTCTTAGTAGGTAGTGAGCCCTTGATGCTTGAGTGTAAGAGGGAGTTGGGCCATTGAGTTTGAGATGAAAATTCTTGGTATGATGCATTACTTTCTAAGATTAGAAGTGTGGCAAAGTCCCAGTGATATTTTTCTTTCTCTAGGCAAATATGTCGTGAAGCCCTTGGAAAGATTTGGAATGGTAGAATGCAAGTCCTTGGCCACACCGATGGAGATGAACTTCAAGAAGTTATGTAGAGATGTTGTTGGACCTAACTTGGCAAACCCTTCTGAGTACCGATAGTTGATTAGGGCATTGATGTTCCTTGTGAACACCTGTCCGGACATATGCTTTGCAATGAACGCTTTGAGTCAATTCATGACTTAGCCCCTTCATGCACACTGGATTACTCCCAAGCATGTACTGAGATATTCGCAGGGGACGATTAACTTGGTTTGAGATATGTTGTTGGAGATGTACGACATCATGGGTACATTGATGTTGACTCGGTTAGAAATGCTATTGACAAGAAAAGCACATCAGGGTGCTGCTTTAACTTGGGATTTGCGATGATATATTGGATGAGCATGAAACAAAAGTTTGTAGCTTTGAGCATGGCCGAAGCAGAGTATATTGCTAGTTGTGAGGAAGTATGGTTGAGGAAGCTCTTTGGAGAGTTGTTTGAGCAAGTCCTTGGTACGACTATGATATATTGCAACAACAAGAGTGGGAGTTGATTGGCAGAGAATCTCATATTTCATGATAAGTCCAAGCATATCGAGATCAGGTATCATTACATACGAAACATGGTGCTGAGAGGAACAATGAGGGTCCATCACATTTTGAATGATGAGCAGATAGCAAATATTCTCACCAAGGCTTTGCCGAAAGGGAAGTTCTTGGTCTTCAAAGAACAGCTTGGACAGATGGATGTGACCCTCCTAGGAAAGGGCCCTAACTGATCGAGAACACTAAGCGTGCTCTTCCCCCCTGTTGAGCTCCCAAGGTGAGGAATGAATGAGTAAGGGCTCTTGGGGTTAAGGGATGTTAATTTTAGGCAACAATGGTATGTTATTTGCTTTAGAGCAATTTTACTTCAATTTTTTTATTAGCCCAGAATCAATATTCAGATTAGCAATCACATCAACATGATAGTAAAATGCAGATAGAATGTAAACATAAACAGTAGAAGACAAGCCAAGACAAGAGGACATAAGATGTGGCACCAGCCAGGGATAAACCCCAATGTGGGGAAACCCTTGACCAAATCTTCTTTCAATCTTCAATAGTTCAGCAGAGAGAGATAATACAATTTATAAATCTGATAATTTATAATAGCAGCAAAAGAGCCCTAACTAGAAAAGTCAACGTTGGTCAACAGTCAACATTTAGCCTCGATTTCTGTGCCCAAAATGCAGCCTGCACAAACAGAGATAGCCCTCACAAAATCGCAGTCAAAGGAGGCCAACGCATGATGGTCAACACTTGGTCAAACTGTCTATAAATTAAATCTCCTGAAATTTCACTCTCCTGAAATTTCGGCCTCCTGAAATTTCGCTCTCCTAAAATTTTGAATGTGTGGAGAGAGAGAGAGGCCCAAAAATCTGTACCCAATCAATGAGGAGAGAGAGAGAGAGAGAGAAGTGTGAATATGAGTGTGTCCAAATGAGGTTAAGACACCTTCTATTTATATGCAACATTGAGGATCAATGGACATGACTATTGGGCTTCTGAGCCTACATAAGTTTGTTGGCCAACCTTGACAATTTGTCCATAATCAAAATAAATTCATAACTTCATTTGTATATGTTAGAATCGGATGATCTTTAGACCAATCCTACACCTATCGGAGAGAGGAACCCAAGAAAAATATCAGCGATCATAAATAAGATGACCCACGTGGAGTTTGGCCCTAGTTGCCCATTTTAACACTTCCCTTCAACTAGGGAGAACTACATCTGCTAATCCATCTACCAATCTGTACTATTTATGTCGTCAATGCACTACTCTATTTTGCTCTACTGAACTATCAAGAAGAAGAAGTGATTGAGAATGTATCATACCATTCTCTACTGACCCAAAGTCAGTCCCAAATAAAATAGAGTGTCTCATACCACTCTTACTAACCTGAAGTCAGTTCCAATCAAAAGAGAGTGTCTCATACCACTCTTACTGACCGGAAGTCAGTTTCCATTGACCCCAGATCAATATCCATCATCCTAGCATAGGGAGTACGGTAGTACATGATGCATGCATCAGTAGTACTATGGTCCCTATCTTCATTTCCCTACTCATTGGCCAGATGAGAGGTACTTCCCATGAGTCCCAGACTGCATGGGTAGGATGTCTCAGCAGGAGAAGGATAAACCACTCATCCTGCCTACATGTTACCAAGGGGTATTACAGGGGAAGGCTAAACCACTCACCCTATATACAGCAAACCACTAGGGGAAGGTTGATCCACTCACCCTATGGTTGTTCATCGCTCCAAGATGTACCCCAAGCTCCCTGGAGCTCCCAAAGCTCAATGTCCATCTCATACAGGACCCTCATAAGAGGGTCTCTCCTAGACTCCAAGTCGTTCTCGGAAAGCCAAGAATTTGACCTTCCCCAGGGGCTTTGTCAGAATATCAGCAACTTGCTCATCAGTCCCAATGTGATGGAGCCTTATTGCTCCTCGTTGTACCATATCCTGGATAAAGTGGTACCTGATATCTATATGCTTGGAACGATCATGAAACACGGGACTCTCTGATAATCGGATCCCACTTTGGTTGTCGCAAAGGATCACGGTGGTATCCAGCACATGTTCAAACAAATCACTGAAGAGTTTTCTCAAATAGACAGCTTCATAGGAGGCCATACTAGCAGCTATGTATTCAGCCCCGTCGGTGCTCAAGGCAACCAATTTTTGCTTCCTGCTCATCTAGGATATCGAAGCAGAACCCAAAGAAAAACAGCATCTAGAATTGCTCTTACGATCCACCACACTGCCAGCCCAATCAGCATCAGAATAACCATGCAGTGTCACATCTCCTGCAGTGTATCTCAATCCATGAGTGATTATGCCCCAAAGATATCTCAGAAGATTCTTGGCACCAATCCAATGTATATGATGAGGCTCAACCATATATTGCCTCAATGTGTTAACTGTAAAACATATGTCTAGACAGGAGTTCACCAAGAACATCAGTGCTCCTATGAGTTGACGATACTCGGAAGCATTTCCCAATTCAGGTCTAGCAGCACTACCACATAACTTCTTAAAGTTAAGTTCCATATGAGTAGTCACAGACTTGCAATCCACCATCCCAAATCTTTCCAATATCTTCACAACATATTTTCCTTGAGAGAGGAAAATTTCACCTAGCTTTTGCCAAACCTCCAACCTTAGAAAATAGTGCATCGGTCCTAGGTCCTTCATCTCAAATTCAGAAGCCAACTCCCTCTTACATTTGTGAATGAGAGGGTTTGCACCTGTCAGAAAGAGGTCGTCCACATAAAGTACCAGAATGAGAGGTTTATCATTTTCAACCTTAAAGTAAAGGTTCGAATCGACTTCACTTCTAGTGAGTCCCAGCCTCATCAGATAGCTATCAATCCTCTCATACCAAGCCCGAGGTGCTTGCCTCAATCCATAGAGAGCTTTCTTCAACCTACATATATGAAATTCCCGATCATGTCAAACCCCTCGAGTTGTTCCACATAGACTTCCTCTTTGATTGAACCATGCAAGAAAGCGGTCTTGACATCCATCTGATGTAGGTTCCATTCTTGCAAGGTAGCAAGGGCTATGATCGAGTGGATGGTGGTGTATTAGGCAACAGGTGCAAATATCTCATCATAATTTACACCTTCCTTTAGAGAGAAGCCTTGAGCAACAAAGCGAGCCTTGAACTTTTTTGCACTTGCATCAGCGCCACGTTTGATTTTGTAGAGCCACTTAGAGGTGACAATCGATTTCTCTTGGGGTCTAGGGACCACATCCCAGACATCATTCTTCATAATTGACTCGTATTCTTCACTCATAGCATCCTTCCATACTTAATGCTTCACGGCTTCTTCGAATGATGAAGGCTCATTTTGAATGATAGTGCTCATGGCAGTCAAATATCATTGATACCGGTTTGGCTTCTTGCTTTCACGGAAAGTCCCCCTTGGTGCAATGTGTCTCTCGGCATCTTCAAGAGTCTCCCTAAGCCATGAAGGTCTCCTTTTGGAGGAGGAGGGGTCATAAGGAGGATGATCAATAGGATCCATAGGTTCATCAACATCAGGCATCATTTCATCTTCTTTCGCACCCTGATTTCCAGTGTCAGCTTCCATGTCCTTCCTTAGGATAGGAAGGTTTTTGATCTTCCTAAGGGCCATATGTTCGTTGAAAGTGACACCGTGACTTATCTCAACTTCTTTTTGACCAACCACATAGATTCTATATCCCTTAGAATTTTCACTATAGCCCACAAAGATTTTGTTCTTCCCAGATGCACCCAATTTACTTCTTTTCTCTTTCGGCACATGAAAATATATGTGACTTCCAAAAATTCTAAAATGAGAGCCATCGGGTTTCTTACCAATGAACATTTCTTTGGGAGTCTTGGAGTCCAATGCTTGATGAGGGCATCGGTTTTGAACATACACTGCGATATTTGCAACTTCAACCCATAGGAACTTCGGAAGGCCTTGATCATGAAGCATGGCACGAACTGCTTCTACAATAGAGCGATTCTTCCTTTCAGCCATACTATTCTACTCAAGAATGTATGGCATTGTAGTCTCCCTCTTAATGCTAGCTTCTCTGCAATAATCTTGGAATTCATTGGCTTTGTACTCGGTCCCATTATCAGTACTCAATATCTTGATTTTCTTCTCAGATTGGTTTTTGATCAAGGCTTTGAAGTGTCAAAACCAGGGGAACACTTCATCCTTCTTCTTCAAGGTCTTGCAAGAATAATCATCCATAAAGGTGAGATAATATAAGTATCCTTCCAAAGAGTTTACGGGCATCATAACGGATATGTCGGAGTGGATCAATTGCAATATACCTGTGGTCTTGCTATTACTTGAGGGGAATGGTCCCCTTGTAAGTTTTCCTTAGGCACATCCCAAACATAAACCTTCATGCTCTACTTTGAACTCGGGCATACCTGTCACCATCTCTCTCACATCAGGTAGGGCCTTATAATGAAGATGGGAAAACCTCCAGTGCCATAGTTCAAATTGTAGAGATGTGTCGCAAGACATGGCTCCCAATGGACTCCCTCCAACTTGATACAAAGTGTCAACCCTAAACCAGAGTAAAAGCATCTTTAAAATTTCTTTTCCAAACATGTACCTTTCCATCAATGAATGCCACCTTGAATCCTTTGTCCTTCATGGCTGAAATGGACACCAGGTTCTACTTGAGATTAGGTACATATAGTACTTCTTGCAAATGAATAGTGTTAGCTTGATTCAATTGAAGGGTAACATTCCCTACTCCCTTCACAGGATAGGTGGCATCGTCTCCAAGGATGTTCTCCATGTTTGTCTCCTTTTCTATTAGATTAGAAAGGGCTTCCTTAAATCCAATGAAGTGCCTTGAGGCAACACTATCAATCGGCCAACTTCCCAAAGTGTCCAGAGCAGAGGCAATGGAGAGGGCAGATATAAGATAGTATTCTTTTTGCTTATTGTTAACAACATTTGATTCTTCATACTTGGATTCCTTGATTTCTTGGAGGGTCAACCATTTCCTTGATGTCCCGCATTCCTTTTTCCTTTGCCATTGGACCTACCATTCCTTTGATCGTTGTTGAAGTTGCCCTTGGAATGATTGTGATCAACATCATGCGATGCGTCCCTTCCATTTGGACACTCCCTTGCATAGTGGCCAAACTTATTGCAAACAAAGCACCTACCCTTCCTTTTTCCCTTAGATCCAGGCTTTCCATGGAAATGAACTTTAGACCCTGCATTATTTCTCCTTTTGGCATGAGCGGAGAATGCAGTGGGGTTGCTTCTATTAGAAGGCATTTCTTGCTCAACCATTCTTGATTCTTCTTGAATGCATCTCGACATCAATTCTTCAAACCCTGGAATTCGATCATTGTTGAGGACAGTGGTTCTAAATACATACCACTCAGGTGGGAGTCCTCGAAGGGTGGTGAGAGTAAGTTCCTTGTCAGGAATGACTTCTCGAATCGAGTAGATCATTCTTGATCTTAGTAATCCTCAAAAAATAGGATTGAATATCCTTGTCCTTGCCCTTCTTAATATCCTTCAACTTATTCTTGAGAAATAGAATTTGATTAGCATTACTAACCTTGAACATGTCGACCAACCTGTCGTAGATCTCCTTGGAAGTCTTCAATTCGGAGATGTAGGCCACCAGATGCTTGTCAATGGAATCCTTGATAATCTTCTTTGCTTTGACTTCAGCCTTATTGTACTTGGTCTTCGCAGCAGCCGATGCATTTGAAGGAGGTTCAGGGATTTTACCTTGCACATAGTCCATCACTTCTTTTTCTTCCAAGGTCAAATCAAGAGACATCTTCCATCCATGATAGTTAGATTTATCATGGAGCTTGTCTTCAACCAGGAAGTAGGATGAGGAACACATTGAACCTTTTTTCCTTGTCCAATTGTCTTTGGTGATTGCTCTTTCACTCTTGCTTGGGCTTTGTCTTCACCTGAGCTTTGAAACCATGTTAATTTTAGGCAACAATGGTAAGTTCTATGCTTTAGAGCAATTTTACTTCAATTTATTTATTAGCCCAGTATCAATATTCAGATTAGCAATCACATCAACATGATAGTAAAATGCAGATAGAACATAAACATAAATAGTAGAAGACAAGCCAAGATAAGAGGACACAAGATGTGGCACCAGCTAGGGACAAACCCCAATGTGGGGAACCTTTGATCAAATTTTCTTTTAGTCTTCAATAGTTCACCAGAGAGAGATAGTACAATTTACAAATATGATAATTTATAGCAGCAACAAAAGAGCCCTAACTAGAAAATTCAACATTGGTCAACAATCAACGTTTAGCCTCGATTTTTGTGCCCACGACCTACCCAAACAGAGATAGCCCTCACAAAAACGTAGTCAGAGTAGGTCAACGCATATTGGTCAATGCTTGGTCAAACTGTCCAGAAATTCGGTCTCCTAAAATTTCGACCTCCTGAAATTTTGCTCTCCTAAAATTTCGGACGTGTGGATAGGGAGAGGCTCAGAAATTTGTACCCAATCAATGAGGAGAGAGAGAGAGAAGTGTGAAGATGAGTGTGTCCAAATGAGGCTAAGTCACCTTCTATTTATATGCAACATTGTGGATGAATAGACGTGACTGTTGGGCTTATGAGCCTACATAAGTTTGTTGGCCGACCTTGACAATTTGTTTATAATCAAAATAAATTCATAACTTCATTTGTACATGTCAAAATCGGATGATCTTTAGAATCAATCCTACACGTCTCGGAGAGAGGAATCCAAGAAAAATAGCAGTTGTCATAAATAAGATGACCCATGTGGAGTTTGGCCCTAGTTGCCAATTTTAACAAGGGACCTCTAGACAATAAGATAGGGTTTGATCCTTACCCTTGTGGTAAGTCGATCTCGCCTATTGTCACTTTGACAAAGTATACCCTTGTTGGCGTCCTACCCAGAAGTTGGGCTTGTTGGGATTGGTCCTCCCCATCTGGACAATGGGTTGAGGTGACATGAGATAGGGTGTGATCCTTACCTGGCCTAGTAAGTCGATCTCGCTCAAGTCTTGGGATGTAGGTGTTCTACCACTTGACTCTTAAGGGTCTCGATGGACAATCAGTGGACAACAGGACAGAGTGTGATCCTCAAGTTGATCTCACCTATTGTCATTAGACGATAGGACAGAGTGTGATCCTTGAGTCGATCTCGCCTATTATCATAGGTCAATATGCAAAAGTGTGATCCTTGCCCTTGCGGTAAGTAGATCTCGCCTATTGATAGAAGGCGGTAGCTTAAGCTTCCCACTGATGTTAAATTCTTCTTCTAGATTTAAGTGTTCAAGAGATGAGCAGAGACAACATTTGACTTGATAATGATGAGACATTTGAGATGGGACATATGTTGCAGTCAGTAATTTCTTCCTAGTTGAGGAGTAATATATTGTGACAACAAGAGTGGGATCCAATTGGCACAAAATCTCGTATTTCATGATAAGTCCAAGCATATCGAGATTAGGTATCATTATATACGAGACATGGTGCAGAAAGGAGTAATGAGGCTCCATCACATTTCAACTGATTAGTAGATAGTGGATATTCTCACCAAGGCTCTACCAAAAGGGAAGTTCTTGTTCTTCAGAGAATAGCTTGGACTGATGGATGTGACCCTCCTAAGTAAGGATCCCAACCGATCAAGAACACTAAGCATGCTCTTCCCCACTATTGAGCTCCCCGGGTAAGGAATGAAGCAGTAAGGGCTCCTAGGGTTGAGGGACCTCTAGACAATAAGATAGGGTTTGATCCTTGCCCTTGTGGTAAGTCGATCTCGCCTATTGCCACTTTGACAGAGTATATGCCAGTTGGCATCCTACCCACAAGTTGGGCTTGTTGGGATTGGTCCTCCCCATCTAGCCAATGGGTTGAGGTGACTTGAGATAGGTTATGATCCTTACCTGGCCACGTAAGTCGATCTCGCTCAAGTCTTGGGATGTAGGTGTTTTACCGCTTGACTCTTAAGGGTCTCGATGGAGGATCAACAAACAATAGGACAGAGTGTGATCCTCAAGTCGATCTCGCCTATTCTCATTAGTAGATAGGATAGAGTGTGATCCTTGAATCGATCTCGCCTATTGTCACAAGTCAATAGCACTGAGTGTGATCCTTGCCCTTGAGGTAAGTAGATCTCGCCTATTGATAGAGGGTGGTAGCTTAAGCTCCCCTATAAAGTCAAATTCTTCTTCTTCTAGATCCAAGAATGTTCGACAGATAAGCAGAGACAATATTTGACTTGATAATGACGAGACATTTGAAATGGGAAATAGGTTGCAGTGGGTAATTTCTGCCTAACTGAGAGGGAGTGTTAATTTGGCAGCTCAGAGACAAATTCCCTCCTTTGGACAGCCTTCCTCATCAAGAAAGATCCCTCCTAGCCCTTGGAAGAATTTAATTTGGTTAAGGAAAAATATATTTTTAATGTTCTCCACAAGTGCACAAAAGTTTAGGTCGGCCTAAAAGGATAAATTGGGTCTCCAAAGAAGCACATAAATATAGGACAAGTCAACATCATTTGGCATCACATCAACTCATCCATTCTTCTCTCTCTCCCCTCTTGCGACTGGTTCATACATCTAAAATTGCAGGTATCTCTCTCTCACATGCAAAGCAAAGTAAGGGCAATCTGAAATCTGCACTGACTTTTTCTGCTGGGACAGTTTTCCCATCCATTGACCACCTTTGACTTGGCTATTGACTTGGTTTGACTGGCATAATTCCGCTTTTGGGACACCGAGTTTTTTACTGATCTTTGACCAACTTGGAAGTCCACATTGACTAGCAGTTTGACCAAAACTTTTGGAGGGATGTTTGACGGTTGACTTGTGACTGGTTAGGGCTCTCTAACTCATTGGTTGTTGTTGAATTTGACCAGATTTCATAGTTTGACCACATTTGACTTTTAGGCTCATCTCTTGGATTTTTTTGGATATTGGATGTTAGAAAGTCAAAGTTGTTGACCTTTGACTCTTGATTGGTGAATTGGATCATTGTACTCTCTCTGCTGAACATTTTATATCAATCTAATAAGAAGAATTTGAAAGGGTTTTCCCTGTCGTGGTTTTTTTCCTTAGTCTTTGAACAAATCCTTGTGTCTCTTATTCCTCTTGAATGTCTTCTACTGTACATTACTACATTGCATTTATTGTTCTATCTACAATTGTTATTGATCATTGAAAGACTAAATTGTTTTGAAAGAGATTGCTAATTGAAGAAAAGAATTGGGCTAAAGTGATGTAACGGCATGAAACAATGGAAAATTAACAGCATGTTCTTCATGCCAGAGTCAAAAGAAAAATGTATTTGCATCATGTCCTTCTTGGACATTTAAAAGAAAGAAATAAGGCAAAAAGAAGATGAGTTTCCTGAGGCATACATTCTGTGATCAGCAGGTTTTCTGAGGCATACATTCTATGATCAAGCGAATTTTCCTGAGGCACATCTTTTTTGGTCAAGCAAGTTATCCATGACACTATACTTCTGTGGTTTTCGATCTATCTGTTGCACCATACCTCTGTGGAATCCGAGTTACCTGTTGTTAAAAATTCGTGCAGCTATGGGACGAATGTCCCATCTACCCGAAAGAGAAATCTGCCCTGCCCCAAGGAAGAATTAATATTAAGAAATATTATTTAACAAGACGCAAATTTGGGCAAATATTTATTAAAGAAAATATATTAGGAAATAAATTTAAATTTTGCTTTCAAATTTCAATATGCAAGGGTTACAATGGCATCAAAGGCAACCCGTCGAATTATATAAATAAAAGATCTTATGACTCATTTCTGGCATCACATATGAGAGAGAGATGATCTATAGTGGTTCACATAATTCTTCTCTGTGTTCGCATTACAGTTTGTGGTGTCTAGCAATTCTGTGATTAGTGACTCAGTATATCTCTGTAGGGCTTGCTCATATACTCTGAAACAATACACAAGCTCACATACATATCTCTGCTATTCAGAGGATCTATTAGCTCGTATCTATTGGCTTGATCTGCTGTGTTTAAAAGAGGCCCACATTTGATAATATTATAGTGGCTCCACTGTGGCTCGCATTTCTGATGATTGTGGCTTATAATATGGTTCGTATTTCTCTCTGAGGGTCGACATATATGTTCTGTAATCCTCTCTTCTCAACAGTAGCTCATCCCGTAATTAGCACACGTTATTCATGGTCCGTATGGTTCACACAATCGTTATATGGTTCGCAGATATGTATATGACTCGCATACATCATTATATGACTTGATACATGACTATGGTTCGCATAAAGTTAAGTAACATGACACTCTAGCATCGCTAGTCTATTTACAGTGATATCACATACTCCGGCTCGTTTCATTTCACTCATAGCATCGCACGCACATTGGCCCGAAATACTTTGTTGTTACCATCTCATGCACTCTAGCTCGACATACTCTGATGCAGTGGCATAGGTTATCATCTGGCATTGCTACCATTGCTCTCACACTCTGAAGCCCTCGCTCTCACTCTTGCACACTAAAGCTCTCGCAACAACAGTGACAACATCCGTCTTTTGTGGTGGCTTTGCCAGACTTCTGTGCCTCGCTATTCTATTATCTTTGTGGATCAGAACAATTGTTATCTTTATGGTATGAATTATTGTGTTAAGGTTTGGCTCGTTACTCTAAGATATGGTTCTAATCTTTGCCATAAGGTATGGCTTGAATCTCTGCTCCATGGTATGGCTCAGATCTCTGTAGATTGAATCATTACATTGGATTGTCCTGTGGCTTGATTCGTGACACCAGTTTTTGGCTCTCAGGGGTCAAATTGTACAGTGGCAGCAGTAAGCAAGTAACCTTATTGACATTAATGATACACTTAAGTGAAGTATCTAATAGGCATGTAACAGCACCTTTGACATGGCAGAATACTTTGACATAGCAGTATCCCTAGTATAACAATGAGCTTTGACATGATAGCGATTTATATCGACCCTACTCTATGACGATGACCTAACAACGTATGTTGGTTTACAGTGATATAATTCAGTGTGATGTATGAACAGTAATGCATGGCCAGAGTACTTGGCTGAACTATTTGTCCTTTTTAACAGTGTTGTATGTATTGCACCCATAAAAGTGACTTTGAAGTATGTCTATAACCTTGTGACGTGACTGGCATAACATTGGCAGCTACCTTATATGACAATATGACAGTGAACTTTGACAGCAACTTCATGATGCATATATGTGACAGTGATATTGACTCAGACACATTGACAGTAATTCATATGGCTGAGACTTGAAGGCAAGAAAATGATCAGTGTTCTTTACTTTTAGTAATCTTGATGCATATGGATATGGCAGCAGCTCGTTAGCGATCAGATTGTTCAGTTCACAAACATAGTTGTCAACTGACTTGCATTGATGATGATGTCTCATGATTATTGTACTTTGTATCTCAGCTGAACAATTGATGAATATCTAATAGAAGAAGAACCTAGTTGGCTGTTTCCCTTGCGGGTTTTTGCCCTGATCTCTGACCTAACTCCTGGTGTCTCTATTGTGTATACTTTTCTTTTGTTTCTTTATTGTTCCGCTGCATTGTTGATGTTTAGTGTTCTCTCTACATAATTGCTAATGATGATATGATGTAATGGGGTGACTGATATATGAAAATGTTGAAAAAGTTTATAAATGCAATTATCTACAGCAAAGAACAAAACAGCATGAAAATTAACACCTGTGGCACTACATATGGCATCTTGTAAGCAAACTTATGACAAACTTCATGTGGGCAGTTGACTGGAGGAGCGCTGACTTGGAACTTGGGTAATTGGTCTATAACTTGGATTTCTCTTGTAAACAAAGATTCTATAAGGAAACGATTGTTGGGTTTTCCCCTCATGGGTTTTGCCCTGACCTCTGGCCTAACTTCTGGTGTCTATTGTCTTTTTGTGCACTATGATCTTTACTTTCTTGCATAATTAAATGTATAATTGCTTGATGCCATAATTGAATGAAGAGAATGCTAAATGTGAACATATATATTTGTCACAAGTAATTATTATGATCCGAAATTCTAGTTCGCTAATGAATTTCAGAATGGTATCAGAACTAGTTGAACAAGTTCTATCTAGGCCAACTTTGAAGAGTCGTTGACCAAGTTCCCAAGGAGAATTTTTGGGCTAGTTTACTGTGGTCAATACTGTGATTAGGACAAGGTAATCACAGGACTAGTAGAGAGGGCTGAAACCTTTATGAAGACTAGAAGTGCAGGATGAGTCTAGGACAAGAATTCTTGAAGGGCAACGAGGGGTTTATGGATGCAATGAAAGGGTATAACTGCAACAAACGAAGTCTGTATATTAGAACGAGCTTTGAACCTTTCTCTTTGAAATATGATCAATAATTCAAAACTATTCAAGATACACAAATCATCCAGTGATTATGTGAAGATTTCTTGGTGCTCCGAAAATTCAAAGGCTATGAAAGAGCTCTTATTGGAAATCTATAGAAGCCTAACTTGAGTGTTTTAACATATTGAAACAGACTGAATTATATCTCTATGGCATTGCTCAAGTATGATCAAGATTATTAGTGAAATAATTATTATAATTTCAAAAATGATCTCCCTTGAGAACAATCAAACAGTGATGGGTGACTCAGTTAAGAACCATTAAAAGTCTGCAAATATCTCTATGGCATTGCTCAAGTATGATCAAGATTATTAGTGCAATAATCATTATAATTTCAAAAATGATCTCCCTTGAGAACAATCAAACAGTGATGGTTGACTCAGTTAAGAACCATTAAAAGTCTGCAAATAAAAGGGTCAGTGCATTGCTTTGGAAATTCAACAAAAAGGTCTACTATATCTGAAAACATCACTTGTGAAATCTCAAGCTTTAAAAATCAAAGTCTCCCTTATTGAAGTCATACATAACTAAGCGTTGACGTTGTAAAAGGGTATCTTGGATCATTGCAAACATTGGATGACTGTTAAAATCTAAAGCTCAAGAATGAAACCCTAGCTAATCAATTGTAACAAGACAAAATGGGTTGAAAAAGAAAGCCTAGTAAACCCTTGAACTGATATGTAGAGAAGCCTGTTGTGATGATACGGATTATGATCTTTGTGTGAGAGAGGCCGAATCCTTGTCAGAGACCAAATATTTGTAACTGACATCTGAGCTCACTATTCTCGTATCTCTGTGGTCCGAGTTTGTTGTCTGAAGAAAGGTCTGAGGGTAATTCTACATACAAAGATTGAACCTCCTCTCTGTGTCAAAGCAAGATCACTGCAGAAAATATAAATAAGAGTCCTATGATCAGAGCTAAATCCAAGATCCATGAACCAAGGCTTAAGCATGATCCATCTTTGTGACATGGTACGAATCTATGGCATCCATCTTCTTATCTTAAAAGGATCAAGTTTGTCTCTATAAGTACAGTACGAAATTCTACATTACAAGGAGTTGACCCACATCTCTTTGGAGGAGCTTGAAGAAATTGTGATTTGACGCCATATTCAAAGGAAGAAAAGGAGGATAGGTAAAGTTAAAGTATTACTCCTCACACTCTGCAATTTAAGAGGTACATATAATCATTTTTCCTTATATCTAGGATAGCAGAAATCTAGAATACAATTCCATTTCAAAATTCATCACAAGGAGTCTACTAGATCGAGTCCTCTCTCTCTTGTGGACAAAGACATAATTTATACAGTAGATACTGCTCCTTTACTTGTATATGAAGATTAAGTTTTGTAGGTTAGAAACTCAGCTCCATCTCATGAATAGAAGGTATGTCAATGACAATTCTAGGGTTTGTAGCTAACACATTAGCATGCTTGTAGAGCTTGCAAATCTAGAGTATGGAAGCTTTTGAAGATTTCAGATCTTAAAGCATATAGGGTTTGTAAACCCTAGCAAAAGTTTGAACTAAGAAAACCCCAGGACTAATCATTTCCGCTGAAAGAAGAAACCTTAGTTCTTTTGATTTACAGAAATGATAACATGTTGATGTAAGATCAAGGATGATAATAATTACAAGAAATCCAACATTAAGAGGGAGTTGACTCTTCTCAAAAATAAGTATTCTATACCTTTTCTCTTTGATTAACACTACTGTTATTTTCTTTAATTTTTGGTTAGTCTCTTGTCTATGAATCCTTTGCTTAGTTATAATTGTTCTCCCATATCTTCCCAGTGAGGATTGAAGGTATTTAACCAGGGAAACCTAGGCTTTGGCAACAGAACGGAAGAATGAAGCACAGCTAGAGGACTTTCCAAATTTATAGAAGACCTGAATATTGGAGTAGAGAATTTGAAGTATCTAGTATTTGGCAACATAAAAGCTAGAAGGTTCTCCCAAGAAGAGGGAGAGGAACATGTTAAGTCATTGCCTCAGTTAGAAGAGTTACCCCAGATTTTGAAGGAGCATCATGATTAAAGAAGACCTCGTACTTTGGGAAAGAAGGCCTCATGAGTCAAAGGAAGAAATATCGACTTCAGAGGGAGATTGTTAAATTTGGACAACTAGGTCCAAACTCCATGTTCTGATGCTCAGATTAAGAGGCTAATATTTTTGTTGGATTCCTCTTTCTGAGAGGTGTAAAATCCATATAAAAATAGTCTTAATCCGATGAGCAGAACTTATATTTTGAATTTATTATTCTTAATACATTATATGTGCAAGGTCAGCCAGTTTTGTAATGTAGGCTCACATGCCAAACAGATGTGTCACACACCCTCATTGATGTATATATATACAGGAAAAGTTGGAGAGAA
>APFE030416874.1:6779-25303 GCA_000404065.3 Pinus taeda
GGGGGGGGGGGGGGTGAATCAGTATTATCAGGTCAATTATTTTTCATTTCACAATCAGATTTGTATACGCTACTTCAACTAGTAAAAACTGCGTATGTACGCAACTGCAGTTAAGGAAACTAGCGTATAACCAGTAGACTTGTAAATTAAATTATTCTTCAGATATTGATCATTAAACTGTGCATCAAACCATATAGACAGTAACCAAGAACAGTAAAACAGAACAAGCAGTCACACATAGGAACACAATATATAAGGTGGAAACACAATGTGGGTGAAAACCACTTGCTGCAATTCATCTCTATCTTTTTAATTAGAAACTTCTTTTTACAATGTATCTATACTAGTGCAGTCTTATACCAGTACGCAGGCTGCTACCTGCAGAAGGCTACAACCTTCTCTCGTTCTCCAGCTTCTCCTGGAAGGGAGCTACAACCCCTTAGCTGTTGTACTAGCTGAGGTACTAGTACGTAGGTGCTGAACTACAGAAGGCTACAACCTTCTTTTTCTTCCAGGGACCACGTTTCATAAATTTTCAGACTGGATCCATGAATAATATCAATCAAACATCAAGTATATCTATATCAACCAATCTCCTTTGTACAAACCACTATTGAATCAACCAATCACTTCTCAGAATGTTGTAACCAGAAATTAGTAACAGTAACCAGACACCAATTCTGAACCCAGAACACTGTAGCAGTAAATGGAAGTAGTTAAAATAGATTTCATGAAACATACGCTACTTCAATATGCATAAACCTGTGTACATACGCAGTTGTATTAAGGGCAACCAGCGTATATGTTGTCTTCACTTGCTGAACCCACGTGTATATGTGCTTCTGATGTGTTGAACTTGCATACAGATCTATAAAAGATAATTTACCCTTTTCACTTAATCAGAGATCAGTTATACCCAAATTATCAGATTTATAGATCTAATCATGCGCCAATTACAACAGATCAAAAATCACACAATGATACTACTATTCAAGCCTTAAGATCTCAACCATCAATAGAACTTATCCATCTTTTAGCGCTCAGGTTCCTCCTTGGTTCAGATCAAGCAATGCACCATAACCCAATTCTAGATCTTTCTCTTCATAAGATATTCAATACTTCGTGAATGCCTTTGCCAAAAGATCTCCTTCCCCTTTTATAGTTTTAGGTCTTACTCAATACGATGATCCAAAACCATTTAGTATCAATACTAGGGATCCAATACCTAGGTCCAATACTTAGGACGCAATATCAAGGTCCAAAACCATAGGTCCAAATATAAAAAACTAAATACCATGGACCAAAAATAAGTTTCCCCACATGTACGCGCTTTTCCTTGCATGAAAGTGTGTGCATATGTATATGCGCCTTTTGATTGCCTAACTCGCATGTACACGCAACTTGGTTAAGAGGAACCTATGTATATCTCTTTTTCTTTCATTCTGAGAGCCTGAACTAAGATCTTCCATCTGAGTGAGTTGCCGTCAAGGACAACACCTGTGTCATAGCGCCAAACCCCTCCAAGGCGAAAGCAGTCAAAATGGAACCATAGCCAAAATTCTTGGATCTTCCATTCTTTACCTTGGAGAGTTGTTCTTTTATGAATGGAAGTACTGCCTCACATCAGTTGAATACCTTTGGTTCCAGGAATTTCAGGGCATACTACATATAAGATATCTTGGCCAAATGAAGAGTTGTGCTACCAACCAATCTACCAAAGGTTAATAAAATGGTCCTCAAGGGCCGATTAGTGACATCTCGGATATTGATCTTACCATCCTTACCGGGTTGAGATCCATCTCTACAAAACTAGTGAATATAATCCCTCACAGATTCACCCCCACAGGCGGATCCTAATAGTGAGAGAGGGGCACCATGCCTCGATAACCCCGTCAAAAAGTGGATATCCTCGACTGTCAATGGAATGGATTTACCTCTAATCTGGAATACCTCGTTGATCGGATCCCATGCATCGAGAAAATATTGCAACAAACTGATTTGTTGCCTCATGCTAGATATGCGAAAGAATTTTAGCAAGCCACAGTTTCGCAATGCAATAACTGTACCCGGATCGTGTAAGGAAATCATGTCCTCTTATTCATGCTCACGTTCACACCATGTGACGACCATCCTGATCCGATAAATCTCTAAAACACAAGCAAAAGATGAACTAGGATCCTGACTTGAGCAAAAACAGGCAAAACTTTCATGAAAAATCATTGTAAAAACTCTCCCTTTTGCGCCCATCGCACCCTGCCTATGCACAGGGTGAGATGCATACTGACTAGCCAGTGTCTAGCTTAGTATGGATCACACTTTTCGATGCAGGCCAGGTGCGATGGAGGGAGAACAAATTCTTCAAACCCTAAGGGCCCAGAAGTAGGGAAAAACTTGCAGAAAATCAGAAAAGGATGGAATGTAAATGAAGAGCTTAGGGTTAGCTCCTACCTAGTCCTGACAGCATGGAGAATAATCCACCGGATCTCCTGAAATCGGTTGATAAAATTTGAGGGGGAAAACCACTCCAGAGCTCCAAAATCCCAAATATGAAATGAAATGGTAAAATGAGAGGTAAAACTGCTTTTTATGTTAGTTTTCACGTACTTCAAGTAAAATGTTGGTTTTTAACTCATTTTTTTGGGCATGTATATGTATTTCTAATCAATTTGATGGAGCAGTTGAGTAGGTTGAATGACCGGTGAAAGAATCTAAAGTGTTAAATGGTGAAGTGAACATCTTTGACCACTATTATGAGCAATGTTTCCACAAGGTTCAAGTTCATTAAAAAATAAACCTACCACTGAGCACATGTTAACGCAAGGTTCAAGCTTATTAAAAAATAAACCCACCTTTAGTAAACGACCTCTGTGATTGCATTGCTATCAGCCTTTTAAAGCCTTGGTTGTGTTCCTACCATCACCTCCATTCTTTTGGCAGACCATACGCTTCCACTTGATTGTTTACCTTTTTGAGGAACAACTGTGACGAGTGATTCTGTTAGCCACCCTCTTCACACTGCCATGTTTTGAGAGGTTCCAAACTTACCCCAAATACATCACTTGTTCCTCAAAAACGAGTCTCTTTTAAGCTCTTTTTAGACTCATTAAATATGAAAAGATTGCCAAGCTACCGGCCTTTCTAGCTTGTTAAAGTAAGGGAAAACACCATCCCTCTACATTTTAATCTTTTTGGACCCGAGGGATCATCTGACAAAAAGATCGAGCGCTTTTCTTTTTCGGCTCACTAAAGCGATCGAAAAGTCATCCCTTTCGTATTATTTTATAGTTTTTTGGACTTAAGGGATTATGCTACGAAAAAGGACTGCTGGCGTTTCCTCTTCATACCTTTTTAAACTCTCTAAACATGAAAAGGACCAAGTTATCCTTGTCATTAAACTCGTTAAAAAAATAGCGACAAACTTGTCCACCCAGACAAGAACGAGTTTCACTGTCACTAGGCTCGCTAAAACATAGCGACAGGTTCACCTGAAGGGAAAATTATAGAACAAGCATATGTTTTCCTCCTCAAGCTTGACAAAAATAAAGAGGTATTGGTCAACAATTACTGGGGAAAAAGGGAATAAAACTTGAAGAACTTCATTAGTAGCAGGTCGCTCTTCAACATGACACTTTCACTCCATCAACATGATTGAGGTCGGTTGGGTTATTCCGTTCACCGGCCATATCACCATTGGTCTTCCACACCATCCATATTTTGGGGTTAATGCTACCAATCTGTCTCAGTGTCACCGATATGTTCAAGAGAAGTCATTCAGAGAATTCACCACCCAGCTAACGCCTCATCCACTACAATACCTTCACCCTCCATTTTTCATGACCACTATTCTGAACCTTGTATCATCATATCGTTTTCACCTTCAGAAAATCATTTTCTTTGTTTCGTGTCATAGATGTGGGATACATTAAGGCCCTCCTACGATGGGTCACTTCTTTTTAACATCAGCTCATTATCCAAGAAGTTGACTTAGAAACAACCCTTTCAATACTTTGAAGCTTGCATGCCTCAATGGCAAGTTTCTCACTTCTGGCAACAGGTTTACATCAATGGCCTTCGACCAAAAGATTTTACGTGGTGTTCGACTTCAGATCATATATTCACACCACGTGAATTGTATTGTAGTACCTTGAGGGTCATTATCATTATCGGTGATCCCTCTCGCGCATGTTAACAGCTCACATCATTGGCTGGTAATCGGGCAATGTCTTTAAATGTTTAACTTCAGAACATCTTTTCACATGGATCAACTTGTACATTGGGTGAAGATTGAATGAGTTTGAAGACCCTAGATCTAGTTTCATCCATCTGGGCTATGATATATTTAGGAATATAAAGACATCAAATGTACACTAAAGTTGCACAGATGATCATCCAAGCTAAGGGATAATGACTCTACATACAAAGAATCACCAGTTTACAACAGTAGATGCTTATCTATCCTATGTACATGAAAATGAATTTATAAAGCTGAGCATGGGAATGCCTGCCTCAGCTAGATCATGAAAATAATATGGTGATGATGTATTGTATTGTATTTTATACAGGTCGCCTTCCAATTTGAATACCTCAGATGCTCATGATAAAGCATTTCATCTGACATCATAAGATTTACGACCTCATGCTTTAGGGGGAAATTGTTATAGACATATTTTGGCACTACAACCCCAATCATATATGTTGATAAACCAAGGGCTCTTTAACCCCTAAAACTGTTGTTTCATACCCTAAAGGATCATGGTCAACAGACTACATCATTTCCCAGAAGTTCCACCTGAAAAACCACTCAGAACTAGCCAAAACTAGACCATACTGACTGCTCCTTGGTCAAGGTGCGATGCATACTGAAGAGGCCTTCTGTGGGGTGTGACGAGTGAGAATGGACAAATGTCTGAGGCAGTTTGCTAAGTGGATGCTCATGGAATCTTCCAGAAACTTCCTCTATGACACTTGCCTCTCTGAATTCACCCAAGGATGAGTAAGAGATCCAAGAAATCTCCAAGTGGAACTGAGAACTACAAGTGGAATGACACTAATCAAAAAACTAGATATGACTCACACCTCTGCAAATATCTATAAATGGATCCCTCATCTGAGAGATCTAGAGGAGGGAATTTTATAATTTGTAAAGAAGCGTTGTTAGTTTGTCTTTGAGAAGAAGCATTGTATTGTTGGGTGATCGTGCTTTTCATGAGGTGAAGAGGGCTTTGATGCTGGGAGGATGATGTTGGATCAGACAGCTGGGTTGTAATCCTATCTTCTACTATTAATAAAGTTCTTTGAGTTTTCCTCCATATAATCGTGTGTTTGTGAATCTTGTTATTTGTGAATGCAATTGTATGGTCAATTTATTTATGATTCTGCATTGTTTATGATATTATAGATCGAGATGCTTTGATGGTGTTTTGTTGCTTTGTCTCTACAGGTATTCTCTAAAGTGGGACAAGTAGGAGAGGAGTTGCAAGCTCTATTAAGGGAGAGAGAAATCAAGCAAGGAGTCAAGCGGAAGATCTAGCTTGGCCCTCTTTGCTTCCCTCTTATCTATCATACATAAAAGAAATTGTAAAGTGATTTGATTATTTGTTTCTAAGATAGCTACCCATCTTAGTGGGACTAACAGATCGAAAAGACACTAGTTTTCTCGGAAACGCTGACCTAGGCCACACCATCCCTTAACATGGATGATTTTTTTCCCACAAAGTTTTGAACGATGAACTTAAAATCACAAAGTGCATTAAAAGTATACCTGTCACCAAATATTTTATGCCCTATGAGAAATTTTCTATTATTTAAAAGAATATAAATTTTTAATTTAATAAAAAATAAATAAACGATTAATTTACTTGACAAAGATAATGAGAATGACATTTGATAACTGAATATTATCTAGAAATATTCTAAAATGTTGATGAGAATTCTCAATGTTGTTCTAGTGTTAGAGTGCATCAAGAATGTTGATGAGGGTTGTCAATGCAAAGTAGGTTCAATGTCTAATCATGGATATTAGATTATCTATGTTGCTAAAAAAACACTAGATGTTTAGGTGACATGTAGGCCGTGAGTTTTTCTTCACGAGAAATTTCCCAATCAGACAATGAATGGTCTAGAGTCCAAATCCTCTAGACATTTAATGCATGCATTACAAAGCAAGTATGTATCAAAGCATATTTAGAATGAATGGTTTAGATTCAACTCATATGGCCATTCATGGTCCATGAAAAAGAACACATCCCATATGTCTTGCATGGCTATTAATAGGTGAGTACATAGGGGGTGTAACAACAAGCATCACACGATGCTTACATATTGGATTAAATAGGGGACCGCACATATGGTTTTGAGCAACCATTAGATTAATTTACTATAGCAAATTGAGTCATTCATCAAGGGTAATCAAATCTAAATTAAAGTGTGATTAGCTCAGGAGAATTAATGATACAATGGTATGCTACCTAGTCAGACCATTAGAATGTGAATAACTATGTGAGTTAGATTTGAAAAGAAAATCCCAATTTTCAATTTTTCTCTTTGCTTCTAGAGGAAAATAGGAAAGAAGAGAATTCCAACATGGATAATGCAGCTAGAGAATCAAATCCGCACGACATATTTCTGACATAAATTGAAAACATGATAAGCCTTGGCTTTGGTATTTGTGAGAGTGGGAACATCCTGAGACGCAACATAAAAATATATCTAAGTTGGTATAAAATAAATAAATGATGCATGCATATTCTATTAAAATTTGCTAAGTATAACCTAGAGTTTTATGCATACCATGTTTGCATATGGGTCATTCATGTAGCAATACTCCATTTGAATGCCCATCATTCACAACATGATAAACCTTAAATTGATGTGTGAAAATAGTTCAATCTTCCTATATTTCCTCACAAGCCTATCACAAAGTTTAAAATATTTTATTTTTTATATCTTTTCTCTTCGCCCATCCTATGTCTTTCAAAATCTATGTGATAATAGAAGAATCTTGTGGGTTTGGTATGAGTGGTTGGGAAAAAGGTTTATTATCCTTTTCATTTGGTTTGGATTCATATATAAGGACATGTTGGCCCATTGTGATAAAGATTGAAGAGTATGTGCCCCTTCATATAGAGTGCACTATGGTGGGGTCAATATGTCTAGACTCTTACTAAGTCACAAGTTATTAATATATTTGACTTAGATACTATTAAATATACACATGGTGTTGTAATAATAATTAAAAAGCTCAATCTTAAACCATCTCCAAATCACTTCAAAAAATTACTAATTCACCCGATATATATGTATAAGTCTTCCTTAGAGAGAGAGAGAAAGCCCGTTACAAAAATATTCTTTTCTTGATTTCATCATGTAAAAATTTCAGCATGTTGTGGAACAATTGTACTAACCAAATACTAACAAATTGAATAAAACAAGATATTAAGATAACAGATGCAAGTAAAATGTCATAATCGACATAATCATAAATATCTTCAAGTACGGTGAGCTAGTGGTGTAGACTGTGTAGATGGTCCAATGATTTGAACAATAGGCGAATTAACAAACTGCTCACATCATTGCCATAGTGTTGGAGGTGGACAAGGAGCTGAGAAGAATTGTTGATATGTGAGCTTAGGATTATTCAAGCCAGCATAACTTAACCTATGATGAAATAGGTCATTGACCATTCCTAACAGTTGAAATTCTTGCTTCAGATAATTTACCACAGGTTTCCCTTTGAGGGAAATGGTTTTCTAAAGGGATGAACCTACCTTACTTTTGGCTTCAACAAGTATCTAGTTGTATTGTTCCCAAGGGGTCATCTCCCCAATAAAATCCCAACAACTAGGTAATCCTATTAAGACTACCCTTTCAAACTCGTCATTGAAGGCGGTCACATCTTTTGACACTATTTCAAGGCTTTGCTCGGCTTTGACTCTAGCCTCCTCCCTTAGGATTGCTTTGGATATTTCCATAATGGTGCTAATTATATCCACCACGTCAATAGAACTTATCTCATTGATTGGCCTTTCATTGAAAAATTGAATAAATTTCTTTGCGATCTGAGAGTTCCTCTCACCCTCCTCTTTGGCATCTTTGATGAAGCCTTCGTAATCCTTGAGCATGATCTTCTATTCATTCATCAACATTATATGCTTCCAGTTGTTCCTCATCTCATCGATAATCTCATCCTAGACCAATTGCCTTGCTTGCAACAGAGACATGTTCCCTTTCAGTTTCACTTTCAGCTCATTAACCTCGAAATTCACTGTCTACAAATTTTTGTTAATGAGTTCAAGGTTAGTCATAGAAATCTCCAGCTGCTGCTCCTTTGGCTCTACACTTTCATTAACAACATCCAAGTCTCTCTGCGCCTTCTTCATCTCCCCTTCCGAGAGTTGTAGCTCAATAAGGGTCTTGGTGATTTGTTCAGTGAGTTTTTAAAGATCTTTGGGCATAACCATTGCACATACATGAGAGTTCACTTTCGTTTTCAGTTTGGCTACTTGTTTCTTGATGGATATTATGTCATTATTTCTTTTAATCAAATCCTTGGAAATCATCTCTTTTTATCTCTCAACTTTAGAAAGCTCTTGAGACTACACATGTTCACTGCTCAACATCTTCAGCTTGTGCATCAACTCTTGCATCTCCTTTTCAAATTGATGAAGGAGAGATTCCATAGCTGTCTTGTCCTCTAGACTCACCCGCAGTTTTATGATCAACTCTTTGAAACTCTCGTTCTGTATATGTGGAGCCCTGGACATAGCCATCTCTTGCTTTAATCTATTTTCAACCTTCTCTATCAATTTCTCGACTTTGTTGATGGTCATTGCATTCTTGTTGAGATCATTGTATAACATTTTACCCACCTATTTGTGGAAATTTATTTTGTTTGATAAGGTAAGACTTGCTAGGTACAAAGAAACATCCAAAGTTTTGAACTGAGAAACTGAAGGAAAATATTGTGCCAATGGATTTTGTAATGAAAATTTCATCTAATTCCACTCTTAATCCATAGTAGCCAATAATATGGTGTGATAGGGTACTGATTGGGATGCCATTTCCTATTGTATTTCATCCCTAAATTTACTGTTTCTTTCCTGAATGGCCTTTCTAGCAGGGCAAGTTGACTCAATAGCAATAGCATCTTCCGGAGTGCTCAGAAATGTTACCTCTGTAGAGGATGAAGCTGTAGCTTGAGGTGGATCCTCCAAGATCACTTGAAAACCTAGTTGGTTTGGCCCTGTTTCCACTAGCTTGGTTACAAAATCTTATTCTTCTTCAAGATATTGACTTCTTTCCTTTTTATTTATATATACATCCTCCATATCGATATCCCTATCTTAGTCAATGGTCCTTTTTGGCGTTTTGTCCATGGTCACAGGATTCTCGAGCTCCATTTATGTATTAAGAGGCCACGAATCAAAATTAGATTTCCATTCGATTTCAGGTCTGGGCTCATGTACATAAGTTGAGGCTTTTCTCTTTTCTCTCCTTATGGAAATGACACCCTTAGGCCCATAGTGCCAGATATTTCCCTTGTCAAAATCCATCTTTTGGAGTAAGGCTCGTCTTGGTTTCACAACAAAAGGACTCGTGGGTTTTCCCAATTTAAAAATATATCCCTTCTTTGCTGGAATGAAATGGAGCATGTCTACATTGAGGCTCTTCCTAATGAATTCTAAGGAAAAAACTCTCATGGGCATGAATACAGGTAGGTGGTAAGGAGGGAGCTCACACCCATAGACCCTGATTTCTATATAATTATCATAAAGGTATCAGTCCCCCACCATAGTATCTTTTCTAAGTTGGAGAAGCTATTTTTTTTGGGGAAGAATTATGGGTGGTGTGATCCAAGATATTTTACTTCTATATGCATTGGAATTACATATAATATATCTTATTAACCATGGAACTTAAAAACATAGAAAACAATGCAGAAATAACACGATAAACAAGAAACCATGACACAATGATTTGATTATGGAGTTCATCCAATTCAGACTATGTCTTCGGGCCCTGCTCAATAGTGAGGAGGCCTTCATTCATTAAGTGGCATAAAAATACATAAAAGTACAAGAAACATTCTTTACAATCCTTATACCTCCATGATGGAAGATGGACGAAGAATGGAGAGCCCATCTTCAGAAACATACAGTACCAATGAAATCCTAGCGAAAAGTCACACAAAATCGCTTATCTAAACACCCAATTTGGATAATCAAGCCTTCTGCAACTTCTTAGAACCTCCTTGTCACTCAAGATGAGGTCTCGGCTTGTTGCCAGGTTAGGGTTTGCTGCGTGCAATGCTTTTGAACTATTCCGCTGATCCCCTCTCTCCTTCTTCCGACACATATGGGCCTTCATATAATCATGGCAGCAATCCAATACCCATGAAGTTTCCAACCATAGACCAAGTTAAGAAGGCATGATTTGTCTTACGACCAAGGATCTCGGCCTGGAATGGTTCATGGCAACAAACCTTACAAACATGGAAAACCTATTAATTGGCCATTTAAATTTGGTGACTTTCACTATCAGTAGTTCCCGGAATCAGTCTTCCATCAGCGTACAGACTAGCTCGTATCTCACACAAACTATGATATAGTGGACTCACCGGGCTTATAAAACAAAACATATAAAACATCACATCTAGTAGCCCCCATTGCAAATTGCAATCGACGGAGGTCAAGGTCATACTCCATGCTCCCACTACAATCTGCGATTGCAATTTTATCACATCCCAACTGGATTTTCCAGGGCCCAATTCTTAACACTTGTTCCTCCTCCGATATGTGATATGCGATACTGCAATCACAACTGGGATCCTACTGGAGCCGATTCTTAAACACTTGCCTTTTTGTGCTTGCGATATGCAATTATCGCATCACAACTTTCCTAGGGCCAATTTGCCTTAAGTTGCTTCTTCTCCTTGATGTGATATATGACATGTGGGACCAATGGTAGATTTCCACTTGGTGCTTCCCCATTCCCTGAGAATTTTCCACGTCATCTCCTCCTACCACCTGGACAAGTCAAACTTGATCTTTGACTTGCTCTAACTTCTTCATATGAACTTAGATTTGAGTGTCATTTGCACCTTTGGAATCAGGATGATGAGAAATTCAATCAGCTTCTAAGTTTATCCAAGTTCTTCCAATTTTAGTGTTGAGCCTTTTACCATTCCACTGGTACTTTCTGAAGCTCCACCTGGATCAATCCTCCAGGATCCTCCTAGATCAATCCCCCCCACTAAGATCTTTTGGACCACGAAAATCCTTTTCGGTCAATTAAAAAGTGAGGAAATTGCTCCCTCACTTTTTCTTTCTCCATCCATTGAGATTTAATTGGATGCATTCCTTTGAAGCCAAAACGAATGTACTCCACATCTCCCCATCCTAAAGTTCTGGTTTTCTTGTTGAGTATGATATCTTCGGGCAAATTGTCTAGATACTCTGGTGCAAAATCATCCACTGTAGGAATCTGTGCAACCTCTTCGATATCCATAATCAATGGAGGTTCATAAAGCTTCATGTTTTCAACATTTACCATTGAGTACATTTGCATATAAGAAGGCAAGTCAAGACGAAAAGATTTGTCTCCAATCTTTACCAATATGGTGAAGGGACCATATTGAATGGGTCTCAATTTCTTCCCTTCTCCCTTCATTCTATCCTTGATGATGTGGAGCCATCCCTTATCCCCAACTTGAAACTGATGGTCAACTCGGTGCTTATCATGTCAAGCTTTATACCAAGCCTGACTCTTCTCCAACTGCTCCTGTACTGCCTGATGAATCACTTGTATCCATTGAATAAACTTCCATGCTTTGTGCCTATCATCTTGTCCATTTCCATCCTCATCTTTCCCAAATACCATGTCTAAAGGATCCCTTGGTAGATAGCCAAAAAATGTCTCAAATGGTGAGCTTTGTGTAGAAGAATGTGCTACTCAATTGTATGCATGTTGCACATAAGGAAGTTGTTCATACCACAACTTGGGATGTTTTCCACAATAGACTCATAACAAGTGTACCATGGTGTGTTTGATGACCTCTGTCTGCCCATTGGTCTATGGATGAAATGTCTTACTTCTTTTCAGCTTAGTGTCCATCATTCTCCACAAGCTTGTCCAAAACTCTCCAAGAAATTGAGAGTCTCGATCTGACACCATAGATGTGGGCAACCCAAAATTGACCCAAACATGCTGAAAGAAAAGATAAGTATTCTGCTCAGCAGTGACCTGCTTTTTACAAGGCATTAAAATACACATTTTACTAAAACGATCCATGATGACATACAAATATTTGTGACCTTTCCTAGACATAGGAAAACCACTGACAAAGTCCATGGATACACTTTCCAATGGTTGACTCAGAATAGGGAGTGGTGTGTAGAGCCAAATTTTTCTATTAAAGGGCTTTGAAAGAAAACACAACACACAACCCTTTACAAAGCGAGTCATGATGTTTTTCATATGAGGCGAAAAACAAAATCTCTGTAAATGACATAAATTTTTTCCAATCCCAAAATGACCAGAGAGGTATGAGACTCTCGGATTACATGAAGCCTTTCACCAATGGGTATGCATAGATTTCCAAGGTGGTACAATAATTTTCCCTCCAAATAATAATTGTCAACCTGTGATCCACGATTCAGTTTTGCATAGATTTCTTTAAAATCATCATCATTAGCATATTGCCCAACATAAATTTCTAATGACAAAGAAACATTTTGCAAAACTACAGATGCCGAAAGAGGAGGGAGAGAAAGCATATATGCTACTTTGTTGATGGTTCCCTTCTTGTACCTTATTACCAAATGAAACTATTGGAGGAATCCCATCCATTTGAAATGACAGGCTTGCTAAAGCTTGGTATGTGACTAAAGGTACTACATGCGCTGATGATTCGTATGGATGATAGTCTCCTTGCTGATCAGGTAGTGTTTCCACTTCTTTACACTCTGAACCAAGGCGTACAACTCCCGGTCGTATGTGGGATAATTCACAACAGTATGGGAGAAAGTCTCTTAATGGTAATGTATAGGCTTCCTTTGCTACATCAATACAATGCCCATGGCATATCCGCTGGCATCTATTTCAATCTCAAAAGGCTAATGAAGGTCTGGTAAGGCTAGCACTGGTGTTGTGCTGATCTTCTCTTTCGGCGTGTCAAAGTATTTCTGTTGCTTTTATCCCCATGGAAAGGTTTGCTTCACACTAGCCAATGCATGTAAGGGAGCTGTGACAACAGAGAAGTTCACAATGAACCTTCTCCAATATTGTACCATGCCCAAAACACTTCGAACCTTTGTAACATTGTTGGGCTTAGGCAATTTCATAATCACATCTAATTTAGAGGGATCTATCATCAATTTCCCATTACCGACTATGTGGCCTAAATAAACTAGAGAGGTATTCCCAAACTCACACTTTGACAGTTTCACATACATTTTTTTCATTTTTTAGAACATCAAGCACTTTCTTCACATGACATACATGTTCATCCCATGTCCTACTATTATCAAGAATATCGTTCAGATATAAAATCAAAAAGTTATCAAGAAAATGTGTAAACAGATCATTCATTACCCTCATAAATGTGGCTGGAGCATTGCATAGTCTAAATTGAATCACCATCCATTCGAACAGTCCCTGTTTGGTTTTGAACACAATCTTCTAAACGTCTTTCTCTGCAATTCTAACATGGTGATATCCACTTCACAAATCCAATTTTGTAAAATAAACAACATTTTTCAACTGATCTAACAATTCATTAATGCGAGGGAGAGGGTATTGATTCTTCACCGTAATCTTGTTTAGCACCCTAAAGCTACGTGCATTCTCCATGTATCATCTTTCTTTCGCACCAACATGATCGGTGAGTCGCATGGAGAAGAATTCAGTCTTTTGACCCCTTGATTTAATAATTCATGCACATGTTTCTTGATCTCCTCCATCTCGATAGAAGCCATCCTGTACATGCAAACATTCAGTAAAGGAGCATCCTATTGTAAATGGATCTCATGTTGGATTTCCCGTATTGGGGGCAATCCTCTTGGTTCCTAAAACAATCCATCATAATCAAAAATAATTTCAAACAATTATTTCTTATAATCAGGATTACAACCTTTGAAAGCATCAACCATCTCAACCTCTTTCACTCTCACTATCATGAACATGCACCTTTGTTGGAATTAACCAATCATTTAATCTATCCTATGCTTACAAGGCTAGCATTAAATATTGTATGATGAGCTCTGATTATATATTCTACCCCACCCTTCGTGAGGTGGTATTTATTTTCATTCCAAAAGAAAACTACCTTTTTGTCATATAGATATGGGCTTCCCAAGATGATTCCATAGATTTCCAAAGGCACAACATCTAACTCTACATCATCAACTAATTCGGAAGAAATAAAAAATCTGGCCCTACACTACTTGGTGACTTGTAATTTGGTTTTATCGCTTACCCAAGCAAATGGGTATGGACTCGGATGAGGCTTAGTTTCTAGGCATAACTTTTTCATTAAGGACTCTGAGATTAAGTTTTCTTGGGAACCTGAATCGAATAGAGTTTCCACTGTTGTGTGTTTTATAATAACTCTAATGTGGAATAACTCAATTCTATTTTGTTGATTACTTACAAGCTCATTCAAATAACTAGTACTTGTAATCGCATTAGAACTATCATTAACAGAAAGAGTACCTCTTCCACCCACAACTGTGATCAATGTCTCATCGTCAGAATCTGATCCAAGGTCTTGTGTTGTTTCCACTGTCTTCTGCTTCCCCTTTCCATTGAATCTCTCTGGTCTCAGCTCTCGATGCAACTTCCAAAAGTGTTCCTAGTCATGACCATCTTTCTTGCAATGAGTGCAAGATGGTGTTGCTTCGTTCCCTTTCTTACTTGCGACAATCTTCTTATCCCTCCCCTTGCCTTTCTTCTGGAATTTTCCATGTTTAGGTTTGAATGGTGTTTTCTTGGCTTGATCATCTCTTTCATTCTTGCCTCGTCTTTCAATATGAATAGCATTTACACTAGCCGCATCAATTGTAGTAGGCTTGAACAATAACAGTGAGTGTCTTATGTAACTATGTAGTGCACCAACATACTTAGTTACAATCTCCATCGAATCTAATGAGATGCCCATATTTAATGCTGGTTTCTGAAATTCTTCAGTGAAGCTTTGGAAATTTTTTTCCTTACCTTTCCTTAAATATTTTCATTCCATAAGTGCCTTTTGTTTCTAACCCAAAGGGTAAAATTGGTCTTTCAATACATAAATAAAACTAAAGCAAGAGGACAGAAGATTACCTGACTTTGCACTGCCCTTCTGCAACTTTCTCTCCCACCAAAAGAGAGTAGTGCTACTCAGCTGAAGATATGCTAACTCTAATTTTGCCTCATCTTCTTCAATCTGCTGGATCCAATAGTGAAACTCTATTTATCTGATCTAATTATTAAGTTTTTCTGCACTACACTCTCCATTATACATGGGCAGGGCAAACTTTACATCTAACTTGAAGAATTTTTTCTTAGATGAATGTTTGTAATCTCAATGAGAGTGATGATAACTATCACTTGAAGTAGGAGAGGGAGGAGGCTCTTCTACACCACCTTCATGATTTTCCAATCCATTTTCATTGACATCCTTCTTCTCGTGCCCAAGTGCCTTCTCATACTCTAAAAATAGTTTGCCCACTTTCTCTTCCATATTGTAGAATACCTTGTGGAAATTCTGTTCCTCTTTCCAATGAGCTTCTTCATTGGCCATGTTACTTCTTCATTATGCACGTCCTACTTTAGGAGCAAAGGACTTAATCGTTCCTTCTCCTTTTCACAGTTTGTTCTCGGTTAGCATATACTCCTGCGATTCGCATCTACAAAGACCTGCTCTGATACCAAACTTGATCCAAGATCTTTTACTTCTAGATGCATCAGAATTACATATAATAGAGCTTATTAACATGGAACTTAAAAACACAAAAAAATGTATAAATAACATGATAAGAAAGAAACCATGACACAATGATTTGACTACAGAGTTTGTCCAATTTGGACTATGCCTCCAGGCCCCGCTCAATATTGGGGAGGCCTTCATTCATTAAGTGGCATAAAAAGAGATAAAAGTGCAAGCAACATTCTTTACTATCCTTATACCTCCAAGCTGGAATATGGATGAAGAATGGAGAGCCTAGCTATTATAGAAATATTTGGGCACTGCAACCCCAATCTCATATGTCCATAAACCAAGGGATTCTAAGCCCCTAAAAGTGTTGTTTCATACCCTAAAGGAACAAGGTCAGTTGATTACGTCATCTCCCAGAAGTTCTCCCTAAAAAACCACTCAAAACAGGTCAAAACTGGACCATACAGACAACTCAATGCTAAGGGTGTGATGCATCTCACTTGCCACATGCAAAAAGTATGATGCATATTGAAAAGCCCTTTTGTAGGGTACAATGAGCGAGAGCAGACAAATGGCAGAGGAAGTTGGCTAGGTGGAAACCTAGAGAATCTTCTAGAAACTGTCCATTTGACACTTGCCTCTCCGAATTCACCCAGGGATGAGTAAGAGATCATGAAATCTCCAAGTGGAACCAAGAACTATCAGAGAAATGACACTAATCAAAATCCCAGAAGCTGACTCACCCAACTGCAAATATCTATATATGGACCCCTCATCCTAGAGATCCAGAGGCCAGAATTTTGAATTTTGCAAGGAAGTGTTGTTGGTTTCTCTGTGCAACATTGTATTGTTGCGTGATATAAGAATTTCATGAGGTGAAGAGGGCTTTCATGCTAGGAGGATGGCATTGGGTCAGACCAATGGGTTGTAATCCTCTCTTCTACTACTTCTATCAATAAAGCTATTTAAGTTTTCCTCCATATGCTTGTATATCTCGGAATCTTGTATTTGTGTATGCATTTGTATGGTTAATATACATCTAATCCTATATTGTTTATGGTTATAGATCTCTATTCTTTGATGGTATTATGCTGCTTTGACTCTACAGGTGTTCTTTGAAGCAGGGCAAGTGAAGGAAGAGTGGTGAAGCTCCGTCAAAGGGGGGAGGAAACAAGCATGGAGCCAAGCGAAAGACTGAGGTTGGTACTCTTTGCTTCTCTCTCATCTATCTCTCATAAAGGAAAACACAAGTAACTTTAGTTTGTTTGTTTCTAAGATAGATACACATATTAATGGGACTAGTAGCTCTGAATGGACACTAGTTTTCCCAATAACAAAATGGCGACTCCACTAGGGAGCGAATAGTTTTTTTGTTTGTTTCTATTTTTTTTCTTTATAAACTATAGACAGCCTGAAGTTAAGCCAACTAGCCTTCGAACTACTTTTTCTATGCAACTGCAAAGTAGATCAATGCTACTTCATTCCATCTCTGGGTTTGTTTATGAACTGAACAACTGACTTGCAAACATCCTAAGTGCCCTAGTGGTAGCTAAAATAACCTCATTAGATCAGCCCCTATACTTTTTGTTTACTACCCATCATTAGCTCAGCCTAAACCCCTGAACTAAGCTGCAAACTATGAGAAAAAATCAAACTCAGTCTCATCCCTGTACCATCGCACTGTCTCTCATTGGCAGTCTAGATGCATCGCACCTCCTGTGTTCTGAAGGTGAGATGCATCCCTGTTTCTCTATGTTACAGGTGCGATGATTAGGTAAGAATGTTTCTGCCTCTAGATTTTGGTTTTTTCTTCATTGTCTTAAGCTTTATTTAGTAGTTTTGCTGTCTATAATCATTATATCATTGTTGAAACTCTCTTCCTTTGCATTATTCAGCCTCCATTGATCAAGAATTGTGAATGTTTTTATGTATTTTTTGTCATTTACAGTTCTCCTTTGCAAACAGTAGCTTAATCGAACTGTCGTCTTTTGATTTGAAAGTGTCGCAAGTATCATTTTCAATCAAAGAAAAGGGTCTTCCTCTTTTTGATAGTCGATTACACTTTTTCCATTGTATTTGATTTGAATTAATAGTATTTCAAGTGCTGAAAGCAATTTTTGACTTCTAAATCACAAAGTGTCGTCTTAGTCTTCCTTTCGCTTCTTGAAAATAAAATTGTTAGTACTTTCGCTTTGAGAGAAAAATAGTTCAGATCTATACTTAGCATTATTTTTGTCATTCACACATTAAGAAAGCGGAAAACAAATACATGCATATGCATTTTCATTTAGACTGCTTGTGGAAATTGATTTAGGACAGTGTATCTTAGTGTGTGTTCTCTGCTCTATGTTGAAAGGATTTTACTTCTCTTTCCTTAGTAGCTAGGATTTTCATTGCAAAAAGAATGTAAATGACTATTTATCATCTTAGATTGCATATTTAGGAATTGCATATCTACATCATGCAGTGAACCTTATAGGAAAACTTCTTAAGAAAGAGCAACTGTAAAATAAATTTCAATGAACATAAAAAGGCTTTGGAACCTAACACACAACATCTAGAAGTCTAGGCTAGAGACGTATTCTGGCATCGTAAAGCCTGGTAACTGTCG
>APFE030416874.1:25313-39952 GCA_000404065.3 Pinus taeda
CAAGAAGATTGACTGCCGTACCATAAAAAGTATTCTACAGTTTTACGATTGGTTTGGTAAATCCCTCTGTCTAGATTTCCAGAGTAGTCACTTTCATTCCTTTTCAGACTCCTTAAAAGAAAAGGTCCATCTGAGCACTTGTCACTTCAGGCTCATTAAAAATCGAAGGCGACTAGAGTCATCTTTAGTTTTTTCTCGGCTCTTAAAAATTGAAAAAGAAAGTTGTGTCAAAGCATCATAAAATTCATTTAATTTGGAATCACATTTTCCCCTTTTTATTTTGAGTTGATAAGGTAATCCGCAATTGTGGAAGAAATTCAATCAAAACCCCATCGTTCACGGAGACTAACGAGTCAACCGTCTTTGACTCTAGAAATGAAACCATTCCGAGCCAAGCGAACTCCTTTAACTAGGTTGAAGTCTCCTGGTATGTTTGAAACTTATGTTTCAACATCCTCAGAGACTCTAGTTACTCCAACTTTTTCTAGTATCCCTACCTCTACAGAAGAAGTTCCACAGTTACAAGAGGACACTAGAACTGATCCTAGTGTAACGGAAAACACTTCTATTCCTGAACCAGCTCCATCTAGGGCTGATTCGGAAGATGTCCCCCTTCCAGCATCTGTCGCTATAGAGTCTTTACTTTCTTCGGCACCGGAAATATTTTACGGACCTGACGGTTTACCTCTTCCACCTGGATTGATTGTTATAGAAGAGATTGTGGAGGATCTTCCATCTAGTACTCCATTGCATTTTGGAACTGGGATACACCTATATCCTTCTACGACAGAAGTTAGTCATCCTTCATCACAAGTTCCTGTAGAATCACTAGGAAATATCTTGGATAGACTCGATATGTTTGAACAACCATCAACATCTAGGACTGTGTCATCTGACACAGTAGCAGAACCTCCTACAGCTACTCCGACAATATTCGCTAGTATACCATCTATCCAACTAGTTCTCAACCACTAGATGGAGTCCACTCAGGGATTTTTTCGACAATATGGTCTATTCCTATTTGTTTGTCCAGAACCTTATCGGGAATCTCTTATGTTGAGTCTCAACAAATTGATCCCTCGAACAGTATCAATTTGGGCAGTCCAGTGTCCAAAGGCTAATTTTCCCTTTGAACACTAGATTACAACCATATGGGGGGCAGTATGCCTTTTCATTGTTCCCTCTAGGAGAAAAACCATATGAGAGTCCACAACAAAGTTCGGGTCAGGTTGGAATCACATCCAGTGGTTGGGTACCAATACTACTTCAACAACCAAGAGTTGTATATTCTATACAACCAAATCAACCTGTGTCGAATATTCCCACTACACCGGCTATTGTGACAATGTCGCAAGTACAAGCGTTGCCTATTGTATGTCAACCTCCAGTCTCTCAAGTCGTAATACAATAGCCTCTTGTCTGTTCGACTCAATCATAACCGTTGATTAGTGGATCCTTAACTAAAGTGACCCAGGCTCAAATGGGTACTATAACCCCTCATCTTGGTCAAACATCCAGTATTGGGCAACAACAAATGGTCTCATAGCCATGGCTGGTACAATATCAACAACTGAAATTCCAGCAAGCTTACCGAGGACCTGAGCAACAAAGCTTTACGTGTAATGGGCAGCCGTATATTCAAAACGGGCACCATCAATCCTATCATAATGGTTATGCCCATCAACCTTATCAAAGTTATCAACATCAGACACATTAGGCTGGTATGCAAAGACCCACTGCTCAGGCAATCCCATCTTATCCTGGGTCTGCTTCACCAAACCTGAATCAAGAGTTTCCTTTTGTTGCAACTTTGGAATTACTAGATCTGAATCGGCTAACAAATGATCCAATTACTTACACCCCCTGGTGGCCGACAATTCCTCATAAACTTCCGTCAAATATTCCTAAATTCAATGGAAATCTAGGTGAAGATCTGTCAAATCATGTGATGACCTTTCATCTGTGGTGTTCGTCCAACACTCTCAACGATGATTTCATTAGGCTTCGCCTTTTTCAGCAAACGTTAACTGGTCCAGCAGCAAAATGGTACATTGAATTGCCTAGAGCTTCATTCAATAACTTCAACACCCTTGCCACCACCATTTTAACCCATTTTCAGTTACCAATAAGGTACAAAACAGGAACAGAGCTTCTTACCAATTTTAAGCAGACGACAACCACTCACATATCTGACCATATTCGTGAGTGGCGATGTCATCGTCGAATGGTAAGAACATATGTTCCTGATCATCTACTAGCTTAATGGTTTATTAAGTCATTGTTACCTTCTATTATAGAAAATGTGGATAAGGGGGGGTTGTCACTGAAGAGCAAGTCATTGCTCATGCGAAATATCTAGACTTGATCTATACTCAGTCTGGCATGCTCTATGACAAAATCCCTAATGCTCCTAGACCAGAGTTTTCTGTTCCTCCTCCTCCTAAATCAAACAAAGACTCTCATGTTGGTGATGGCGTGATAGGTATGACCAGCACGAAAACCACAAAGGCTACATCTAAGAAAGCTCGTATGGTTTCTGGTCAAAATGCAAATGAAGATCTTCTTGCCTTGGAGGTTAATGTCGTGTCAACGGACAAAGGCAAAGAATCAAAGCAACAAGGGGGCAAGAAGAAAGGGAAAAGAAAAAAGAAGAAACATGATGATTCGTCTCCTGAAAAATCTTTTGAAAACCATTTTAGGCAAAAGAAACCCAGTCATCCATACTTTATATGCGATGAGGATCACTGGATGAAATATTGTCCACACAAAGCTGAGATTAAGAAATTCTCCAAGAACTTAAAAACCTCAGTGGTATTGATTGATCCATTTCCAAACCCAGAAACCAATCTGGTTGCTAGCGACAATGCCTCCCCCAAGTTCTTATGTTGTCCATTTCGAAACAACAAAATGATGCTTTGATATCGACAAGGAATAAAGATTACGGGAATCCACAATTGTCGAACAACAAGGCTATTGATCAGCCTAGTATTTCGACAACAACTTCGACTGAAGTTGTGCCACCCATCATTCCTAAGCTAACGATAAATCCACCAAAGGGAGTAGTACACAAATCGACATTTAATCCTCGAGCCAGAGCAACACAAAATTATAATATAGTGGAGGATCTGGCCCAATCGCCATCCGCTATGTCGACACTTGAAGTACTGCAAAATTGCCCCTCCCAAAAGTAGGCTCTATTATCAGCAATAGGTGGGATTGACCCAACGGATTCCAATCTTGTGGCCTTTAATCATAAAGGATATGAACCTCAGTTACCAGCTCAACTCGCTTTCCTCATTCAAGTGAAAGCCCTCAGCAAAACTGTTCATCGAACAATTATTGATGAGGGGGCATCTACCTGCATTATGTCAATGAGTTGCTGGAAAACTTTAGGATCACCACCCTTATCAAGATCATCAATGACATTAAAAGCATTCGATCGACGAACATACACCCCGTATGGGATTTTAAGTAACTTGCAAGTTGAACTGGGGGGAAAAAGTAGAAATTGATGTCGAAGTTATCGATGGAAACCTCGATTACAACATCCTACTGGGAAGGCCCTAGATTTATGCTATTGCTAATGTTGTGTCAACATACTTTAGAAAGATTGCATTTCCTTTTCAAGGAGGAATTACAATTGTTGACCAACAAACCTTTCTCCCCAACAGTTCACAAGTTACGGGAAGCATCCCAATGATCCATGGAAGCTCTCAATCACTTCAAAATATCAGAGTAGGCCTCCTAAAAGACCCTACATTGATGGGTACTTTTCCCCTACCACCTCCAAACAATCTGGCAGAAGTGGCCACGATGAGAACCCGCAATATGGTATCTTCTATTCAGATGATTTCCGAACATGATGTTAGCATGGATCATCGCCATGTATTGCATCCAAGCCCAATAGAAATATTGTAGCAATCAATGTTCTCGACCTGGGAGGCAAACCCAAATCAAAGCTCATCGAGTGTTTGGATAGAGAGATCTAAGGAATATGGAACCTCTTCAGATCCTTGGTCGCATGTACATTCTACAGACAAAGGAATTGTTCAGTCAATGATGATAAGAGAGACACCATGGGAAGATTACCACCATCGTTCCCATCTTCTGGATTACAACGAAGATTGTTCCAATGACCTTAATCATCCTTTAGTTTTTTATTTTCTATCAAATACTGTAAATACAGTGGATTCCAAGTGAAATATTTCCAATATTGAAGAAACTATCACCATAAATATCTTGACCAAACCAAATGTTGTAGAGAATATTCATGTCAAAAAATCTTGTTCTTCTTCAGAACGGGAAGTATATTACACTCTCTTTCACAAGTTCAGAGATGTCTTTGTATGGTCATATGAAGAAATGCTAGGCATTGACTCGAGCATAGTTGAAAACGAAATTAAGATGTACTCAGATGTCAAATCGGTATGACAATAGCTTCAGCAGGTGCACCCAAAGAAAGCCACCGCCATCAAGGCAGAAGTTCAAAAACTTTTACATACTGGTTTCATTTACCCGTTTCCTCTAACTGATTGGGTATCGAACATCATTCCTGTGATGAAAAAGTAGGGAACGATTAGAGTGTGCATTGATTACAGGGATGTAAATCAAGCTTGTCCAAAGGACAACTACCCTACACCCTTCATCGACCAGACAATTGATGAATGCACTGGATACAAAATATTTTTGTTTATGGATGGATTTTCTAGGTATAATCAAATAAATATCTGCCCATAGGACCAGTCAATGACTGCGTTTATCTGTCCATGGGGCACATTCGCGTACCATAAGCTACCCTTTGGTTTAAATAATGCAGGGGAAACTTTTCAAAGGGCTATGAATTATGCCTTCCATGACATCAAGAACATCATTCAACCATGTCTCGACAATCTTCCGGCTCATTCGCGAAAGCGGACTAATCATACGCAACATTTGAGAGCTATATTTCTACATTGTCGACACTACAAGATACGACTCAATCCACACAAATGTGTGTTTTCTATTGGTTCTGGTCATTTACTTGGCTTTGTAGCTTCAAAGGACGAGATTCGTCTCGACCATGTAAGGTTCAGGCAATCATCGATATGCCTCCACTTTCAAATTTGCTTCAATTCATAAACTCCATGGGAAAGCAAACTTTCTAAGGAGGTTCATTCCAAAATTACACCGAACTTGCTAAAGGTTATACGTGTCTTTTGAAAAAATAAGTGCCCTTTAACTGGGATCAGGTTGCACAAGCTTCCTTTGACACTCTAAAGGAATCCTTAATAAAAGCATCATTAATGTACACTCCTGACTATCAAAAAGACTTTAACCTATATGTAGCTGCAGGAGATACGACCATCGCGATGGATTTAGTTCAAGAAGACAATGGAATTGAACATCCTGTCTATTATTTAAGTCAAAAATTAAATAATATAGAAAGTAAGTACTCCTCTGTTGAAAAGCTAGCTCTTGCAGCTGTTCAAGCAGTACAGAGATTTCGACACTATATCCTCTTTCGCAAAACTACCATTTTGTCAGATTGCAACCCTATGACTTACATCTTGTCGCGTCAGTTGCTTGGGGGAAAATATTCGAAATGGATAGCTATTTTGCAAGAGTTTGATTTGGAATTTGTAAAATCGAAATCAAAGAAACCTCTAGTTTTCACGGAGTTACTATGCGACTTCCCATCGTCGTCCAATGATTCAACATCCAAAGCAACAATCATGGATGAATATTTGTTTCTGATATCGTCGAGCGATCCATGGTATGGAGATATAATCATCTATCTCCCAACCCAAACATACAGGCCTAATACCTCTCGCTCAGAACAATGACGTATTTGATAACAAGCAAAATACTACATGATAGTTGGTGATACACTTTACCGTCGTGGTATTGATACAGTTTTGTGAAGGTGCCTCACCCATGAGGAGGCTGAAAAGGTCCTGAATCATTATCATTCAGGCACGTGTGGGGGGCATCAATCTGGTTATGCTACGGCACAAAATATTTTATGAGCAGGTTACTTCTGGCCAACAATGTTCAAAGATTGCATAACCATAGTCAGAAGTTGTCATGCTTGTCAAATCTTCGACCGTAAAACCAGAATACCACCCACACCTCTACATCTGGTAGTTGTTGTTGGGCCATTCACCAAATAGGGCATAGATTTCATGACATGTAACCCCACCTCGGCCAAGAGGCATGTGTATATCATAGTTGCAGTTGACTATTTTACGAAATGGGCCGAGGCGATGCCTACATTAAACAACAACAACGAAATGGCTACTCTTTTCTTTTTCGATCATGTAGTTTCCAGATTTGGTGTTCCACAAGGTATATTCACAGATCATGGATCGCATTTCCGCAATCACATGATGGTTGAATTGGCTGCCAAATTAACACTGTCCCATGACAACTCTACTCTGTATTATCTGCAAGCTAACAGGCAAGTTGAGGCAATCAACAAAGTCCTAAAGCGCATGCTGCAAAGGATGATTGGAGTCCATAAATGGAGTTGGCACCTAATCATGTACTCGGCCTTGTGGGCATATCGGACATCAGTGAGAAATGTGACCAGATTTACACCCTTTCAGCTGTTGTATGGCCTGGCAGCGGTCTTACCAGTTCAGTGCGAAATTTAATCTCTCAAGCTCGCAGCCAACCTTCTCCCCAGAACTTCGGAGGAAGAGGCTCATTTCTTGGAATTAATCCAACTCGATGAAACTCATCATGACGCTGCCTTGGCTAACGAAGAGCATAAGAAATGAGTCAAGGAACAATTTGACAAGAATGTCAAACCCTGTGTCTTCTCAGAAGGTGACCTGGTCTTACTTTATGATCAAGAATCCGATAAATTGGGAGCAGGTAAGTTCCAGTAGTTTTGGATGGGTCCCTATATTGTTAAGCATGTATTAGCAAAAGGAGCCTATGAGCTAGTAGATTACGATGGGATTCCACTGTCGCAACCCCAAAACGGGTTGTACCTTAAGCATTACTGTGCTTTACTAAGCGTAGTAATCTCTTCATATGCTTTTGTTACATTTTTCTTTTCATCAAGTGTGATCATTTTGGTTAGGTAATCCACTTTTGCATTTGTTGCAGATGTCGAACTTATTGGAACCATTTGTTGGATATGCAGAGAGAGCTAGTTGTAGTACACGAAACCTATCTTCTATAGCCTGGGCCATCCTTGATCCAAGCGCTGAGTTAGTGAGTTTCAGAGGGGTATGTATTGGTCGGTCAATGAACAACATTGCTAAATATAGCGCATTGATATAGCTCCTCTCTGATGCCATCACACATGGAATACACCGACTTGTTGTCAGGCTAGACTCACAACTCAGCTTACAGGCATCTATTCCGTTTGGAATCCAGCTATGTATTGTATGTTCCTAAGGGTCAGGGTTTTGGAAAGGCAGTTTGATTCTATTCAATATCAACACATTTCCAGAAACATAAACACAATAACTGATTCATTAGCAAATTATGTGTTAGATAGACATTTGCAACATTTGTAAAAGAAAAGCATTTCATCAACATTTGCATCAGGATCATATAACTTAACCATAATAAAGCTTCGAAAATCAAAAATATATATAACTATTTATAGTTTTTACATAATATTCTGTGTCTAGGACAAATCGGTCATACAACCCAAAAACTAAAAAATGTAAGGAAGCACCCTAGACTAATGGTGCTGGTGATAACAAGTCACCGCCTGTGCGATCATACGTAAGAGCCTAGTCCATTTGCTCGCCATGCTAGTGGTATGGCACTGTAATCTTAGAGGTAACTCGTTGGTCCTCACATCCTGAATGCCAAGGGTGAGACCGTAAATCTGATCCTGTAATACTGCAAGCGTCTCGACTACGTCTAGATTGCAAAGGATAGCCCTCCCTATAGCCTCTCCTGCTGGAACGACAATTGCTACTCTCGGCCACACTGCTGGTTGCACTGGTCCAATATCTACATGAACACATGAGTTTTAATTAGTCTTGATAACATTTAAAAAAGCACAAGAACATTATAAAAGCAATGAACAAAGATATGGTTAGATATTTTTACCTATGACACCCCACTACTCGCCAACCGACAGCACCAAATCTGGGTCACCCCGGAAATCCATCCTGGCATATGGATACTCGGCATAAACCATCTACTGATGGTTGAACCACTCAAAGAAGGCATCAGAGAATGAAATCTGCAACTGACCAACATGTCTAGCCATGAGATCAACCCATCTCTGCATCTGTGGTTCTGCCGGCACTGGCACTCCGAGTGAAATGCATTATGGCTGCATCAATTGGATCTTCTCCCAGGAGAAAGCAGTCATAATAGAACCATAACCAAAGTTCTTGAATCTCCCAGAATCAGCTGATGAAAATCGAAGGGGAAAACACCTCTAGAGCTCCAACAACCCCAAATTTGAATGAAATAGTAAAATGAGAGGTAAAACAACTAAATCTATGTTATTGTTCACATAATTCAAGTAAGGTTTTAGTTTTTTTACTCATTTTCAAGCATGTATGTACATTTCTAATCAATTTTATGGAGAAATTGAACAGGTAGTACGATCGTCAAGAGAACATAGTGTTAATGGTGAATCGAACATCTTTGACTATCATCACGAGTAGTTTTACGCGAAGTTCAAGCTCGTTAAAAAATAATCCTAACAATGAGCATGTGTTCCACCAAAGTTTAAGCTCATTAAAAAATGAACCCACCTTTGGTAAATAACCATTTTGATTGCATAATTATTAGATTTTGAACCTTGGTCGTGTTCTTACCATCACCTCCACTCTTTATTAGCCGATCATACACCTCCATTTGATTGTTTACCCCTTTTGAGGAATAGCTGCGATGAGTGATTCTATTAGCCACCTTCTTTACACTGTTGTGATTGAAAAGTTCTAAACCTTACCTCGAACCAGCTCTATCCGAAAACATCACTCGTTCCTAGTCTACTTTAATCTCTTTTCATCTGACTCGTAAAATATGAAAAGATTGTTGAGCAATTGGCCTCTCCACCTCGTTAAAGAAATCAGAAGTGCCATCCCTCCTCTAGATTTTAATCTTTTTGGACCTGAGGGATCATTACACAAAAATATCGAGCGTTTGTCTTGTTCGGCTTGTTAAAACTATTGAAAAGTCATCCCTTTCGTATTATTTTATACTTTTTCGGACTTAAGGGATTATATTACGAAAAAGGAATACTGGAGTTGCCTTTCCATATCTTTTTAGACTCTCTAAAATTGAAAAGGACTGAGTTATCTTTATCGTTAAACTCGTTAAAACAATAGTGACAAACTTGTCCATGCAGACAAGAGCGAGTTTCACTGTCGCTAGGCTCATTAAAAGATAGCGACAGGTTTTCCCGAAGGGAAAATTATAGAACAAGCATATGCTATCCTCCTCAAGCTTGACAAAAATAAAGAGGTACTAGTTAGCAATGACTGGGGAAAAATTGGGAAGAAAACTTGAAGAAACTTTATTGTTAGCAGGTCGCTCTTGAACATGACACTTTCACTTCATCACCATGATTAAGTCGGGTTGGGTTATTCCGTTGACCGGTTGATGAGCCCCAAAATTGGTAACAATTTGGGCTCATTTGGCCTAATTTTCCTTGTCCAGTCCTTGTTCAAATCCATCATTTTCTATAGTTTATGCATTATTTTTAGTATGTTTGTGTCTTTGGTACGAATAAGGGAAGTCACTTGTCCTAAGTGGTTAACACGTGTCTATTTCAGGTTTTTTGACATATATTGGAGCAAAGTCAAAGCAATCATGAGCTATAAGGCAGATAAGCCTAAGCTGAGGACTTGAAGGGGGGATGCCTATGGCATTCAATGACCCTTCCTCGGGATCTTCACCTCCAACTCCGAGCTCCAAAGACCACCAAACCGAATCTAGAAGGCAGCCAAGCAGCATTTAGAAAGGGACTGTTTAACTCACAGTTTGACAGTCGAGTTCCACAAATTGAGGTGGCTAGCTAGGTCCCTCATGATCTATAGATGTTGAGGCCTCAACCTTCGTAAAAATACTTTTGAAACTATTGTGTACTTTGCACCTCAGTGCCGCAACTCTATTTTGTTCCTTTGTAGCCATTTTTGGCATGACTGTTATGATTATTTTTTGATAATGAGAAGCAATTTGGTTTCCTATCAAATATGAGTTTTTCATAGGAGCCAAAGCTCTCAGGGTTGGGCCCAACTTGAGAGCCTAGGACCTCCTTTCTGTATTGTTACTTTTCCTTTACGTATCATTGTTTTCCTTTATGCATTTGAACATATTTCTGTTAAGTAGATTTCGTTATGTTGCTGGAATAGATCACTATTTATGAATGACTTTGGCTTAGGTGTTTTGGTAGGATAATAATAGCAAAACCTCCAAGAAAAGGGACAACCACACTCCTGGTTTCGCCTCATCCTTATTGGATTTGGGGCTGGAATTGAGGAAACAGTGCTGCCTCACAAAAACACTAGTTTGCTTGTTTATTCAATCTTTAGTGTGCTTGTTTTATTAGTAGAGATTAGTCATGGGTTTAGAAATCTGAAATGTTTCTTTGCATAGATGGTGTAAAAAGTTTTCTTCCCAAATAAAGTTGCTGCTCATTTATGTTGATTGATGGTTAGACTAGACTAGTTTAGGATTTGATCATTTGTAGGTCTTTGTTGATTTGATCAAGGTACACCGTGTAGGGCATCTTATTCATTCATACATCCCCAAAGCATCATTTGAGCCACCTGTCCTGTCTCTTAGCTAAGTTTCTCGTTCCCTATCTATCCTTTTTGTCCATGAATCCTTACCTCCTTATCCATCATTGCCTTAGCCTTCTTTAAGCCAAGTCAGCCTTCTACATCTCTTCACCAATCCACCCACCAGTCCTTAGGCCATTTTTAGACCCCTCGGGTCCTTACCCCAGCAAATTGAAAAAGGATTAGGAAATTCAAAAACTCCAGACCAGACAAACCACTCCAGACTCAATCATTTGAACAAACCACTCCAGACTCAAATCATTTGAACAAACCACTCCTTACTCAAATCATTTGAACAAACCACTATATCTACGGACATGAAATCCTACCTCCAGATCCATCCATGCACCTTCCCTCACTCATCCATCCACTAAAAACCGATTTCCAAACATCCTGTAGAAATTCTAGAACATCCTGTAGAAATTCTAAAACATCCTGTAGAACCCCTGCAGACTTCCTATAGAAGCTCAAAAGTGAGGTTTCTTGGTAGCCAAACTTTGTGAAACTCTCAGGAAGAGTGTTAGGGACTCCTTAGACCCTCTCTGAACCTCTCCAACCATTTCCAAGCATCCCTCTTCCTTGATCCACCCCTGCACAGTAAAGCACAGTTCAAGCATATGCATGTAAAAATCAACACTTAATCAAAAAATACAAAAAGATGCTTTCTTAGGACAAAGGTAGTCTAGACACATGTATTTTACCTTCATAGAAGTAATGAAATCTCTTTCAGTAGTTTGCATTCTCATTTTTGCATCAGTAGGACTAGCTGGTAGAATTAGGGTTTGTTAGGGTTTGCGTTCCTTTTTGGCTTTCAGTTTCTTTTCGCAAGTAGATTAGCTTCCTTTGAGTTAGCTTTCATCCATAACTTAAAAGCTTCTTCTGAGAACTCATAGAAGTTAGCTAAATCCCCTAGCGGACTTGTGCCAGCTGACCAAGTGACAGCTGTGGCAAGAGCTAGTACTTGTGCATACAACACCGTCGCTTCCACATTTTTTACGAACAACCGGGTTGATAAAAGTAAAGAAGGGAGTCCCAGGAGTTGCAGCATTATTGCTGCAATACTGGAGCCCACCACCGGTCATGTCACCATTGCTCCTCCATACCATCCATTTTTGGGGTTAACGCTACCAATCCATTTCAGTGTCGCTGATATTTTCAAGAGAAGTTGTTTAGAGAATTCACCAACCCAGTTTATATCTCATCCGCTGCAATACCTTCACGCTTCATTCTTTCATGACCGTGACCCTGAACCTTGTATCATCAGATTGTTTTCACCTCCGCAAAATCATTTGCTCCATTCTGTGTTGTAGATGTGGGATTCATTAAGGCCCTCCTACGATGGGTCACTTCTTGTTGACATCAGCTCATTATCCAAGAAGTCGACTTAGGAACAACCCTTTCTGTACTTTGAAGCTTGCATGCCTCAATGGCAAGTTTCTCACTTCCGGTCATAGGTTTACATCAATGGCCTTCGACCAAAAGATTTTGCGTGGTGTTCAACATCGACTCATGTATTCACACCACATGGATTGTATTGTACTACCTTGAGGGTCATTATCACTATCGGTGACTCCTCTCACGCCTGTTAACAACGTACATCATTGGCTGGTAATCAGGCGATGTCTTCCCATGTTCGACTTCAGAACATCTTTTCACATGGATCGACTTGTACTTCGGGTGAAGATTGAATGAGTTTGGAGACCTCGGATCTAGTTTCATCCATCCGGGCTGTGTTGTATTCAGGAAAATAAAGACATCAAATGTACATCATAGCTGCACAAATAATCATCCAAGCTAAGGGATGATGGCTCTACCAAAATCATCAGTCTACCATACAGACGGTTGTCTGTCCTATGTACATGAAAATGAATTTATAAAGTTGAGCATGGAAATTCCTACCTCGGCTAGATCATGAAAATATTATGAAGATAATGTATTGTATTGTATCTTATTACAGGTCACCTTCCAGTTCGAAAAACCTCGGATCCTCATGATAAAGCATTTCACCCCACATTAAAAGATTTACGACCTCATGCTTTAGGGGGCAACTGTTATAGACATATTTGGGCATTGCAACCCCAATCTCATATGTCCATAAGCCAATGGATTCTAAGCCCCTAAAAGTGTTGTTTCATACCCTAAAGGAACAAGGTCAGCTGATTACATCATCTCCCAGAAGTTCTCCCTGAAAAACCACTCACAACTGGTCAAAACTGGACCATACAGACTGCTTAGTGCTAAGGGTGCGATGCATCTCACCTGCCACATGAAAAAGGTGTGATGCATACTGAAATTCCCTTCTGTAGGGTGCGATGAGCGAGAGCAGACAAATGGCAGAGGCAGTTGGCTAGGTGGAAACCCAAAGAATCTTCTAGAAACTGTCCATTTGACACTTGCCTCTCTGAATTTGCCTAGGGATGAGTAAGAGATCATGAAATCTGCAAGTGGAACAAAGAACTATCAGAGAAATGACACTAATCAAAATCCCAGAAGCTAACTCACCCACCTGCAAATATCTATATATGGATCCCTCATCCTAGAGATCCAGAGGCTAGAATTTTGTATTTTGCAAGTGTTGTTGGTTTCTCTGTGCAACATTGTATTGTTGGGTGATCTAAGATTTTCATGAGGTGAAGAGGGATTTCATGGTGGGAGGATGGTGCTGGGTCAGACCAATGGGTTGTAATCCTCTCTTCTACTACTTCTATCAATAAAGCTATTTGAGTTTTCCTCCATATTCTTGTATATCTCGGAATCTTATATTTTTGTATGCATTTGTATGGTTAATATACATCTAATCCTATATTGTTTATGGTTATAGATCTCTATGCTTTGATGGTATTATGTTGCTTTGACTCTACAAGTTTCCTTTGTCGGGACAAGTGAAGAAAGAGTGGTGAAGCTCCGTCAAAGGGTGGAGGAAACAAGCAAGGAGCCAAGCGAAAGACTGAGGTTGGTACTCTCTGCTTCTCTCTCATCTGTCTCTCATAAATGAAAACACAAGTAACTTTAGTTTGTTTGTTTCTAAGATAGCTACCTGTCTTAGTGGGACTAGCAGCTCTGAATGGACACTATTTTTCCCGATAACACTAGCTTTAGAAACAGACAGTACCACTGAAATCCTGGCAAAAAATCATGCAAAATCACCTATCCAAACACCTAATTTGTATAATCGGTTTTCTGCAACTTCTCGGAACCTCCTTGCCCCTCAAGGTGAGGTCCCGACCTGTTGCCAGGTTAGGGTCTACTACGTGTAATGCTTCTAAACTATTCTGCAGATCCCGTATCTCCTTCTTCCGACACAAATGGGCCTTTATATAAGCATGGAAACATTTCCTCAATACCTGGGCAGTTTCCAACCATAGACCAAGTTAAGTAGGTGAGATTTGTCTTATGACCAAGGATCTCGGTCAGGAATGGTTCATGTCAACAAACCTTACAAACATCGCAAATCCCTTAACTGCAAGTTTAAACTTAGCGGCTTTCACTATCGGTGGTCCCCGCAATCGATGTTCCATTGGTGTACAAACCAACCCATATATCACGTGGCTTGCGATACAACGGACCCACCGGGCTTATAAAACACAATATATAAAACATGACATCCGCAGTCCCCATCGCAAATCGCAATCGGCGGAGACCGGGGTGATACTCATCGCTCCCGCTACGATATGCAATTATGATTTTATCACATCGTAACTGGCTCTGTCAAGGGCCAATTCCTAACACTTGTTCCTCCTCCGATAGGCAAGGAAAATTTTAAGAACCACCCTAAATTTATATGTATAATAAATGGGCTAATCCCGATGATACATAGGAAAAATGGGAGGCGATTTTATCAATAATATAATATGTATATATAATTTTTTTGGCGAATCTCTCACAGATTATATT
>APFE030416874.1:41369-67462 GCA_000404065.3 Pinus taeda
ACCAAGCCCCGAGAGGGATCAAATATTTTTTCACTCTATGCTAGTTTGCATATCACGATATTTGATCCCTCTCGAGGCTTAGTAGATCTAGAGTAAAGATGATCTATGTGGGTTTAAATCCCCCATTTAAATAGGCTACATTCCATGTGAATACCATGGGTCAATAACATGTGCCATTTTTATTTTTATTAATACAAATATTAGGGTTAATAATTTTTTTTGCATGGTATTAATAATAATCTAGCCCATGGTATTTGGCCCATAGTATTTTGCCCATAGGTTTCACCTAAATATAACACATTTTTTGAGTGCTCGTAAATATAAGGTGACTTATGGAGTAAATATAAAAAAATGTTTTATTTGTTTACCATACCTCTAGTTTATTTATATTTTTATTAATTTACCATACCTCTTTTACGTATATGGTATTTGGCCCATAGGATACACTTAAATAAAACCTCTTTTTTGAGCCTTCATAAATAGAAAGAGGGTTATGGACTAAATATAAAAAGAGGTTTTATTTATTTACCATACCTCCACTTTATTTATCTTTTTATTTGTTTACACCCTTGCATGTATATAAGGTGACTTATGGAGTAAATATAAAAAATGTTTTATTTATTTACCATACCTCTCATTTATTTATATTTTTATTAATTTACCATACCTCTTTTATAAATATGGTATTTGGCCGATATGATTCACTTAAATAAAACCTATTCTTGAAAATTACGGCGAATGGAAGGTTGTAACTCCTAATTTCAAGGGTTAAATTTACCTTTTTTACCCTCTCCCTTAAAATAAGGTGGCCTATTTGAGGCGATTTGTAAAAATGTACTATGATACAAAATCTTTGCCCACTAAAAATTTAAAACCCCTTAATTTCACCTAAGGGCGAACGTTCGCCCCTAAAAGTTTCCATGCCGATAGGCAATACATGATATTCCAATCACAACCGGGATCCTGTCGGGGCCGATTGTTAAACACTTGCCTTTTTGTGATTGCGATATGCGATTATCGCATTGTAACTTGCCTAGGGCCAATTTTCCTTAAGCCGCTTCTTCTCCTTGTTGTGATATGCAATATGCAGGACAAATGGCATCTACCACTTGGCGCTTCCCCATTCGCTGAGACTTTGCCACATCATCTCCTCCTGCCACCTGGACAAGTCAAACTTAATCTTTGACTTGCTCTCACTTCTTCATATGAACTTGGATTTTACTGTCATTCGCACCGTTGGAATCAGGATGACGAGCACTTTGATCTAATTCTAAGTTTATTCGAACTCTTCCACTTTGATTTTTAAGCCTTTTACCTTCCACTGGTACTTTTTGAAGATCCACCTGGATCAATCCTCCTGGATACTCCTGGATCATGGGGAGACAATGTGGATAATTATATATGCAATAGCCATATAGGTTGATATGAACTAAGAGTAACGACCAACGTTTGATCTTCTCTTGACCGAAACATTCCAATCAAAGATGAAACTCCTTTGTTTTTTGCGAGTAATCACACTTAGACCCAAAAAATTGAACTCTTTGATGTGGGTGTACATAAACAAGTAGAACAACAGTGAATATTATTGGAAATAAGATGTGGTGGGAAAGTGATGCAACTAAAAGCATATGGTGGTGGACAGGTAGGCTGAGATGTCGAACAAACAACCAGGCTGCATCATTTTGTGTAGAAATCCCAGGATGACTTTGTTGGTCATATTGGTGTCATATTCCCCTAATAAAAATGAAATTATAGATAGGATGGGATGAATGGTCTCAATGATGAGGGTGACTGCGAAACTCTCGAAATTAGGTAGAAATTGCACACAAGGAACTAGGATCTTTTTCAAAAAGGACTACTCTTCATGAGGTAGAAGGGTAACATAATGATAGATTAGGGTGACATCAGTAAATGAGTGCATACCAGAAGAGGTGGGAAAAACTAGGTCTTTTTGGATCAATTCAGGGTTTATTTCAAGTATTTTGGTCCCAGAGGTAGAAACAAAGTAGTTTTTCTCATCAATGTATGTTGCAATAATCTAGGAAATGAATTCAGGGAAGTGATGAATGTAAGGCATGATTTGGTACTATAGACCGTAGTTAACTACTCGAAAGGCATCTTCCCCCCTAACATGATTTCCGAATAGGTCAAAATAGAGGTCGACGAGGTGGTAAGCACAAAACGAGTCAGAAATTTGGCCCTTGGTTTCCATGAAAGGTTCGAGGTTAGAAGAAGACTTGACTTCACAGATTTTCAAGGTTTCAGTTGTCGTTTTCTTCATTTTAAGAGTAAAATCACAAATTACAGGTGGTTGTGGATGGTAGGCTACCTAGTTTTCATTGGATTAATACAAAATGATGTCTGGAGTAGGTCTTTGGGTGGTCTGAGTTCTCGAACAGGGGTCCTCTATAGGCGACTGATGGTGAGGATTGCACCGAGAACTTGGGAGTGACTTTCAGGAAAAGGAGGTAGGAGTGGGATGATTTAAAGTAGGAAGGTGTTACAGATCCGTTTGGGAACATCACTCCCATCATTTAGATCAGTACCTTTGGGGCTCATCAAACCCTAATTTAGTTGCTACATGCCCTATAAAAGTCAACACTTTGAATGTGTCCTTCCCTAAGAGTTTCTTGGCCTGAAGCCCTCCCAAAATTCCTCCTTGATGGACCAGCGCAGCCTTGGTTAGGGGTAAGTGCACTTCAGTGTAGGTAGGCCCATGTCAGGGTGCTTTCCAAAGAACTTAGGCCCACTTTGACCTACGCTAGGTGAGATTGAGTGAAATCCACATAGGGTTCTAGGAATATTCTTATCTTCTAGAGCCATGTAGAAGATTCCCACACTTATCATCTCCTATGAGCTCAAAATTGGATAGGGAATGAGTTAAGTAACCTCCTATCCTCTCATCCCTTCCTCCATGGAAACTAACTCTAAGTTTGGAAGGCCATTCAATACCCTCAATGACTAAACCACCATCATTTTCCTATAAATTAAGCACTCATCTAAGTGATCAGAGGCTGGACTTTGAGAATTTGTAAGGAGATATTGTTGGTGTGAGGTTTTAGATTGTAAGCAAGTATTGTTATGCTGCTGAAGTGTTGTGCCTTTGATGTGATGTTGGTTGGAACCCAAGCTGGAAGAGTGGCAGTGGATCAAACTTCATGGTTGTAATTCTTCCTTCTACTTAATAAAGTTGTTTACACCTTTTCCCATATTCTTGTCTTTATGTATGATGATTATATGTGTAAATGCTTTCGATTACATTTTCTTATAGTAGATAGGTCTCTTTCTTTGATTGGCTTTTGTCCTTTGTTTATGATTACAGGTACTTTTTGAGCGGATTAAATTCAAGAAGGAGCGACGAGAATCAAACAAAGGAGACGAAGGGAAGTGAAAGATAACAAGTAGGTCCCTTGTCTTATTTATTTTCTATAGAAAAAGGTTAAGCACTTTAAATCTATTGTTCTAGGTGTACCTGCCCACCTAGGGAAATCATGTTTATCCGTAGATGCAAAATTCCACATAACAAATTGGCAACTCCACTGGTAAACGATCATTGTTCCAGGTAGTTTACCTTCATCTTAGTACACCTTAGTAGACTTTACTTGCTTCCATTGATCTTGTTTCAGCCCTTTTTAAAGTGTTTTTTTGTAAAAATTGTGCTTGCAAACCCCTAGGATGGCCTCTCGAGCACCAGTGCAGGTCTGGTCAAGAGATAGAGCACTAGAGAGCACCCTTGGCTTGAGGACAGTGCTCTGAAGTGCATTGTATCCCATTCAAGGATGCGATGATCCTCCTAAGGTCAAAAATCCCTCCTTTGACCTCATTTTTCCCAAATTTCCTTTTGTTTTTGTTTGTTGAATGATCAATTATTGCTATCTCTTTGAAATCAACTTGTGTTTCCTTTGCTAGCCCTACTTTGACCTTTATTGTTTGTTGTTTCTTAAATGACTTCTTTATCACTATCAATTCATTGTCGAAGTTATTTTATAGTCGATTAATCTTTGTTCAAAAGTGTCGTAAAAGTCTTCATTTATTTCGAAAGGGAACTGTCCTAAAGTCTTCGTTCTTACAAAACGATTGATTGATTGTATGTGCATTATTTTCCTTTTGTTCATCACAACATTAAGGGAATTGGAAAAGAAAAACTTGCATTGTGCATTGAAAGAGTTTGTGTGTGCTCATAGGAATAGTTTAGGGAAATTGCATTAGATGTGTTATTTGTTCTTTGATTACAAAGATCTGATTGATTTATCCCTACTAGCTAAGGTCTTCATTGTCAAAATTGAATGAAAAGGATGCTTATCATATTAGTTGCATTCTAGGAATCAAAAAATACATCACGTGGTGAAACTTGAAAGACAAACTCTTCATCAAGGTCAACTTAAAGTTAACATCAATTAACCTAATGGAGAATTGTCACCTAACGCAAAACATTTAGAGGTTCTAGGCTAGAGATGTGTTCCGGCGTTGTAAAACATAACAACTGTCACTAACTTGTCTACGACACATTTCGAGTGTGATACCTCATTCCATGTACATGAGTATATCGTAGCTTGTCCACATACCCTCAGGTATATATGCTCTCACTATGCAGTTTCACATCAGACAACGCTAATACGGATTAGGCCTCCACATACTTTTGGGTATATATGGGAGGAAAACACTAGGTTGTTATCCATCCTTAGGTAACTGAGTCAGCTGGCTTGTACACTATGATACACCGAACACAACATTTGGGGAGATTGCCTGCCTGTACTTCTCGGTTCGCAGGGAGGTATTATGCAGTGCACAGTTTCTTGGTAAACCTTCTTGCCTAGCTCACCCCCTTTTGTTTATTTCTTTTTTGTAATAAAATCAATTAGTAGTCGTGGAGGAAAATAACCCCTTACCCCGTCGTTCACAAAGAGGAGTGAGTAAACCACCTTTACCGCCAAAAGCACACCCATCTGGTCAAAGCAGTCTTGTTTGACTAGATCCAGTACTTCACAAACTTCTAGTTCTTCATCTGAATTACTAGAAACACCTATACCGATAAGTATTGTGACCCTAATTACTCCTACAGTTACTGGTACATCTTTTACTGAAGTGGAATCTCCACAGTTACCTAAGGAAACTAGAACTGAATCTAGTGAAATGGTAACCCAAGTTGTTCAACAACAAGTTGATTCTCAACCTAAAGTTTTTCAAAAAGAATTTACTTCTGAACTTATATCCATTAAACAAGAAGTTAATCCTGAACCTATCATTGTTCAATCAGAAGTTACTTTTGAACCAAAAGTTGTTCAAGAACCCCAACCTGAACTTGCTCTTTTACGAGAACATTTGGATCTTGAGGTTGGACAATCAAAAGTTGTTACCTTATGTTATACGGGAATAGTATCCACACGGATGCTGCTATTCCCACTAAGATTGGTGGCTATCTTAGAAACAAACAATCAAAGTCTACTATTGATTCCTTTTATGAAAATAGATGAGAGGAGAACGAAGAGGGCCAACCTGAGTCTTGCGCTCGATTCCCTCTCCTTCTTGATAGAGTTTTGCTACTTGCTCTTTGTCTGCTCAGCTTCAAAAGGACCTATAGAATCACAGAAACATACTACTATGCAAGAAACTAGGATCTAAGTTCATAAATAATGCAGGATCAGATGTGCATTAACCATATAAAAGCAAATATAAACAAATACACAGGAATATGGAAGGAAACAAGAATAGCTTTATTAAGATAAAAAGTAGCAAGAGGATTACAACCATGAGCAGCTCTGACCCAGCATCATCCTCCAGCTAAGAAGCCCTTCTTCACCTCAAGCAAAGAAAAATCACCCAACACTGTGAATGTACACCAGAATACCAACAACACTTCTCTATAAGTTACAAAATTCCACCCTCTCAATCTCTGTGATGAGGGATCCATATATAGATGATTATAGAGAGGTGAGTCATCTCTTGGGATCTTGATTAGTGTCATCTCTCTGAAAGTTCCTGCTTCCACTTGGAGAATTAAGATCTCTTACTCATCCCTGGTCGACAATGGAGTGGCAAGTGTCAGAGGGGAAGCTTCTGGAAGATTCCATGATCTTCCACCTCGCATTTTTGTCCCTGCCATTTTTCCATTCCCAACCATTGCACCCTATAGAGGAGCAAAATAATATGCATCACACCCTGTACATTGGGAAGGTGATATGCATCGCACCCTCTACATTGGGCTTTCAATATGATCCAGTTTTGACCATTTATGAGCAGTTTTTAGTGGAGAACTTCTGGGAGATGATGTAATCAATTGACCTTGTTCCATTAGGTAGTGAAGCAACACTTTTAGGGACTTAAGAGCCCTTAGTTTATGGACATTTTTGATTGGGGTTGAAGTGCCCAAAAATGTATATAACAGTTTCCCCCTAAAGCATGAGGTCGTTAATCGTTTTTGATGTCGGGTGAAATGCTTTACTATGAGGATCTGAAGCTTTTCTGAGCTGGGAGGCCACCTGTAATAAGATACAATACAATACATTATTTGAATACATTTTTTCATGATCTAGCTGAGGCGGGCATTCCCATGCTCAACTTTATAAACTCATTTTCATGTACATAGGACAGATGATTGTCTGTGTGATAGACTGATGATATGGACACATCATCCTTTGATTTGGATGATCATCTGTTCGGCAATGATGTAGACTGGATGTTTTTATATTCCTGAATATATCGCAGCCCAAATGGATGAAACTAGATCCAGGGTCTTCAAAACTCGGCCAATCTTCACTAGGAGTACAAGTCGATCAATGTGAAAAATGTTTTGGAGTCGAACATGGAAATACATCTCCTGATTACCAGCCAATGATGTAAGCTGTTAACAGGCGCGAGAGGAATCACCAATAATGACAATGACCCTCAAGATACTACAGTACAATTTACGTGGTTTGAAAAAGGGACTTGGCGTCAAAGACCACAAAAAATCTCTTGGTCGAAGGCCATTGAGGTAAACCTGTCGCCGAAAGTGAGAAAATTTCCATTAAGGCATGCAAGCTTCAAAGTAATGAAAGGGTTGTCCCTAGGTCAAATTCTTGGATAATGAGCTGATGTCGACAAGAAGCGACCCATCATAGGAGGGCCTTAAGAATCCCACATCAATGACACGGAATGAAGCAAATGATTTTGGAGGTGAAAACAAACTAACGATATGGGGTTCAGGGTGGCGGTCATGAAGGAATCAAGCATGAATGTATTGCAGTGGGTGAGACTTAGGTGAATTGTTTGAATGAATTCTCTTGAACATATCGGTGACACTAACGACGGATTGGTAGCATTAACACCAGAGATGGATGGTGTGACTGACCAATGGTGGAGACCAGTGAATGGAACAACCCAACCCGGCATGGATGCGGAAGGAAAGTGTCATGTTCAAGAGTGACTTGCTACCAATAAAGTTTCTTCTTGTTTTCTTCCCAATTTTCCCCAGTCATTGCTGACTAGTACCTCTTTATTTTTGTCAAGCTTGAGGAGGATAACATATGCTTCTTCTATAATCCGCCCTTCGGGCAAACCTGTCGCTATATTTTAGTGAGCCTAGCGACAGTGAAAATCGTTCTCGTCCTGTTGGATGAGTTTGTCGCTATTTAGTTTTAATGAGTTTAACGACAAAGATAACTCGGTCTCTTTCAATTTTAGAGAGTCTGAAAGAAACAGAAAGAAGACTCCGAAGATTCTTTTTCGTTGTATAATCCCTTAAGTCTGAAAAAGCATAGAATAATACAAAAGGGATGAATTTTCGATAGTTTTAACGAGCCGAACAAGACAAGCGCTTGATATTTTTGTGTAATAATCCCTCGGGTCCAAAAATATTAAAATCTAGAGGAGGGATAACACTTCTGATGCCTTTTAACGAGCCGGAGAGGCCAATCACTCGGCAATCTTTTCATATTTTACGAGTCAGGTGAAAAGAGATTAAAGAAGACTTGTTTTTGAGGAATGAGTGATGGTTTTAGGTAGCAGCTAATTCTAGGTAAGACATGGAATTTTCCAATCACTGTAGTGTTACAAGGATGGCTAGCAGAATCACTCTTCACAGATGTTCCTCGAAGGGGTAAACAATCATATGGGGGTGAATGATCGGCTAAAAATAGAGTGGAGGTGATGGCGAGAACACAACCAAGGCTCAAAAGCTGGCGATAAGGCATTCACAATGGTTATTTACCTGTTCATTTTTTAATAAGCTTAAACGCAGGGAGAAACACTTGCTCATGACTTATGTTTATTTTTTAGCGAGCTTGAACTATGCGCTAAAATTGCTCGTGGAGAGTTTATTTTTTAACGAGCTTTGAACTCTGTGACAACATTGCTCGCCAGTCGTATGATAAGAAACATCTTATTTGAGATGCTATTTTGAAGTGGCTTACATATCTAAAGCTTTGCCACGAAGCCTCTTGTATGCATGCTAGTAATGACCAACTGTGCCTCTCTACTTGACTACTAGTATCACCACCAAGTCTAGGTAGGAAATTTTTTTCCTTTACTTTGTCGGTGCGCAGGTTGCCCCTGCAAAGGTGAATGGTCCTGGCCACTCACCTGACCTAGATGGTTGAAGTCAGTGGAATCATAGAGTTAACGCTAGCTGGTCATTTCTCGATTTCTTACAAAAGGTTTGCATGCCCCCAAGTATAGCGACAAATTTCCAGGTTACCAAGGAAAATGCTCCCTCGGCGATGTCTATCAAAATAGACAAAGGGGAGTGGCGTAGAGATATTCCACTCACATAACTTTAATGAAGGTATCATATTCCAGTCTGTTCCCATTTTCCTGTGAGGACGGGTTCACCAGACTAGTCATATATCCCTCGCGGAAATCTACTCTATACCCAAGGTTTTCCTGCCAAAACAGACCAGGGTGCATGCCCCCTGGGTTTCAGTCACATCTTTCTGAATCACTCGCGCTCATCAGGTGGATGGACTGGAGATCGATGAGACATTTCTTGCGTGAAAAGACCATTCAGGGATGGCATTTGACTATTTGTGATGTGTGAACCAGGGAATGACATTTGGTCTACGAGCTTGACCATTCTGCATTCGTGCGGAAAACACATTACTCTAAAGAGTGAGGAGACGATGCTTCTATTCCCACTAAGATGGGTGGCTATCTTAGAAACAAACAATCAAAGTCTACTATTGATTCCTTTTATGAAAATAGATGAGAGTAGAACCAAGATGGCCAACCTGAGTCTTGCGCTCGATTCCCTCTCCTTCTTGATAGAGTTTTGCCACTTGCTCTTTGTCTGCTTAGCTTCAAAAGGACTTGTAGAATCACAGCAACATACTACTATGCAAGAAATTAGGATCTAAGTTCATAAATAATGCAGGATCAGATGTGCATTAACCATATACAAGCAGATATAAACAAATACACAGGAATATGGAAGGAAACAAGAATAGCTTTATTCAGATAAAAAGTAGCAAGAGGATTACAACCATGAGCAGCTCTGACCCAGCATCATCCTCCAGCTGAGAAGCCCTTCCTCACCTCAAACAAAGCAAAATCACCCAACACTGTGAATGTACACCGGAATACCAACAACACTTCTCTATAAGTTACAAAATTCCAGCCTCTGGATCTCTGTGATGAGGGATCCATATATCGATGATTACAGAGAGGTGAGTCATCTTTTGGGATCTTGATTAGTGTTATCTCTCTGATAGTTCCTGCTTCCACTTGGAGAATGAAGATCTCTTACTCATCCCTGGTCGAAAATGGAGTGGCAAGTGTCAGAGGGGAAGCTTTTGGAAGATTCCATGATCTTCCACCTCGCATTTTTGTCCCTGCCATTTGTCCATTCCCGACTATCGCACCCTACAGAGGAGAAAAACCGTATGCATCACACCCTGTACATTGGGAAGGTGATATGCATTGCACCCTCTGCATTGAGCTTTCAGTATGGTCCAGTTTTGACCATTTATGAGCAGTTTTTAGTGGAGAACCTCTGGGAGATGATGTAATCAGTTGACCTTATTCCATTAGGTAGTGAAGAAACACTTTTAGGGACTTAAGAGCCCTCAGTTTATCGAAATTTTTGATTGGGGTTTTAGTGCCCAAAAATGTCTATAACACCTTATCAGAAGAAGATCAACCGATACATCCTCAGACATCGGTAACTGTCGAGACTTCCTCTTCATCTCATAAACAAATAAAAGAAATCTATTACGGACCTGACGATGAAATTCTTCCACCTAGTTTGATTTCGATAGAAGAGGAACTGGAGGTAGAATCACCCAGGACTCCATTCCATTTTGGAAATGGACTGTATTTGTATCCTTATACTCCTCATTTTACTGCTCCTTTTTATCTTGATTACTTTCAGACACCAGTTGATTCGTTAGGAAATTTATTTGCACATTTGACTATGGTAGAGTCAACATCCCAGACTATACCATCTGTTACAACTACGATGGAATCTTTTGTCACAATCTCTTCAATGTTTACTATGACACCTAAGTCACACTTGTATGGTGTTTTTTCCGTCCCATCAGGTTACCAATATTTATTGGGAACCCACTCAGGTGTTTCTTCTAGCCCTTGTTCTTCACCAATGTCTTCTACTAGAATTTTATCTAGTTCTTCATTAACGGATATCGAAAAACTGGACCCATCAAGTTCATATCAAGCTGGTTCATCTAGTTACCATCCTATGTATCTACTTTACATTGAACTACCCCCATATGGAGAAAAATATGCACATTCTCCTTAACCTCCATTTTTTGGGGGGAAACCATATGTCGGTATGTTGTTGTCTTTAGGTCAGCCTGGAATGACTGTCTGTCAGTGGCAGCCAATAATTTCCCGTTCAACCTAGGCTTGTGTATCCATCACAACCTATGCAATATGTCTCATCCATACCTACAACACCTGTTGTTACAGCTTTACTGTAGTCATAAGCTCAGATTGTTGTATCTCAACCTGTGCAAGTTGGCCCTTCAACCTCAGACCCCCACATTTCAAGTGTACAGATGCAGCCTTCTCAGGTGGTTTTACAACAACCACTTGTTTCTGGAGTCCAACAACTTCAAGCTAGTTTACCTTTTACTGGAATGACTTAGACTTACATTGGTTTAGTGTATTCACAACCTAGTCAAGTTTACATTGGTAGGCAACAACTGTTAAATCAACAATCGTTGTATCAAAAACAACAACAGTTGCCTCAACAACCTTGGCAGCCCCAATATCAACAACAATAATTCCAGCAATACCAACCTCAACCTGGACTTGGTCAACAAGTCTATGCTGGGTTTGGTCAGCAACAAGTTTATCTAGGTCTTAGTCAGTAAGCCTATGTTGGCTTTGGACAATAGTAAATGTATCCCGGTGCTCAACAACAATCTTATGTTGGATTTCCTCAACAAACTTACCCTTATCAAGATTACCAGCAACAGATGCCTTATGCTAGTATGCAAAGGCTTATTTCCCAGGAAATCCCATCTTACCCTGGATATGCTCATCCTGGCCTTAATAGACAGTTACCTTTCGTTGCGATAGTTGAATTACCATATCTAAATAGGCTCAACAATGACCCAATTCTTTATGCACCTTGGTGGCCGGTGATTCCTCATAAATTACCTTCTAATATTCCAAAATTCAATGGAAACCCTAGAGAAGACCTGTCCAACCATGTCATGACTTTTCATTTATGGTGTTCATCAAACTCCTTGAATGATGATTCAGTTAGACAACGTCTTTTCCAGAGAACACTTACTGGTCTGGCTGTGAAGTGGTACATTGAGTTACCACGAGCTTCTTTTGATAACTTCACTACCTTAGCTACCATGTTTATAACCCACTTCCAGTTACCCATACAATATGAGACTAGAAAAAAACTATTAACCAACTTTAAACAGACTACTACTACCCATAACTTTGATCATATTCATGAGTGGCGTCATCATTGTCGAATGGTTAACACTTATGTTCCTGATTAGCTTTTAGCTGAGTGGTTTCTAAAATCCTTGCTGCCGTCTATAATTGAGGATGTGGTGAAAGGTGGAGTTGTCACTGAAGAGAAAGTCATTTCTCGTGCCCAATATTTGGATTTGATTTATGCATAGTCTGGCACGCTCTATGACAAGATCCCGAATGCACCCTGACCAGCTTTCACCATTCCTCCTCCACCATCAAGTAAGGAGTCTCATGCTAGTGATGGTGTGATTGGTTCTTCGAGCACACAAATGGCAGGTAAACCATCTGGTCAAACACTTTCCATTTCCAATCAAACTACGAATGCACCTGATAACACTCTTGCTTCTGAAATCAATGTCGTGTCATCTAACAAAGGCAAGAATGAAAAGAAACCAGGAACCAAGAAGAAGGGGAAAAACAAGAAGAAACAAAATAATTCCCCTCAATAGAAATCATTTGATTCTTCTCCTTCTGCTAGGAAACCTCATTATTCTTGTTTGATTTGTAACAATGAACATTTTACGTGAGATTGTCCTCACCGCTCCGAAGTCTCAAAGCTTCTAAAGACTTCTAATACATCTGCAGTATTGACTGATCCTTTTCCAAAACTGAAGACAAATATGGTTGTTGCAGGCCATGCTTCCACTTCCCAAGTGCTTATGCTATCTGCCTCTAAGCCTAAAAATGATATTTTGGTGTCAACATGAAGTAAAGATTATGGAAATCAACTGTCATTACTGAATAACCAAGCTGATCAACCTAACTCTTTGACTTCAACTTCGACTTCGTTTGATCCTATTCCACTACCTATTGGACCAGAGTTAACAATAAAACCACCTAAGGGAGTTGTACAGAAATTGAAATTTAACCCTTGAGCTCGAGCTGCACAAAATTAAAACATAGTAGAAGATTTGGCCTAGTCACCTTTTGCTATTTGGACGCTCAATGTGCTTCCGAGTTGTCCCTCCCAAAAGCAGGCTTTGTTGTCAGCAATTGGTGGAATCGATCCAACTGATTCCAATCTTGTGGTTTTCAACCATGCGGGTTATACACCATAGTTACCAGCACAATTAGAATTCCCGATTCAAGTAAATTCCTTGAATAAAATTATTCACCGAACCATTATTGACGAGGGGGCATCTACTTGTATTATGTCTATGAATTGTTGGAAAACACTTGGCTCACCACCCTTGTCACATTCACCAACAACGTTAAAATATTTTGATGGTCGCACATATACACCTTGTGGAATATTGAGTAATCTACAAATCGAACTAGGAGGAAAAACAATTACTGTTGAAGTTGAGGTTGTTGATGGACCCCTTGACTACAACATTTTTCTAGGAAGACCGTGGGTTTATGCTATGGCTGCTATGGTTTGAACTTACTTTCATACGGTTACATTCCGTGATAAGGGTGAAATCACAGTTATCGACCAACTCACCTTCTTCGCCTCAAGTTCACATGCTACTGGAAGCATTCCATTGGTACACGGGCCCCTGCTATCTCCTCAAAACATTAGTGTAGGTCTCTTCAAGGATCCTTCCCTAATTGGTACTTTTTCACTACTGTCACCATCCAATTTGGCGAAAATGGAAAAAATTGAGACTTGCAACATGATATCTTCCACTTCATCTGACTTAAGGGAGATTACTAATAGTTCTGAAGTTGATAGTAATATTGAAATCATGCCGCTAAGCCCTATTGAGCTTGCATAGCAGTCGATATTTTTGGCTTGTGCGGGAAACACAAATCCATCTTCACCAATTGTGTGGGAAGATCTTTCATTAGAATATGGTACTTCCTCCGATCCTTTTTCATGTATATTTTCTACCGATGAAGGAATAGTCTAATAAATGATGATCAAAGAAGAACCATGGGAAGATTATCATCATCGTTTCCATCTTCGAGATCACATAGAAGATTATTCAAATGAACTTAACCACCCTTCAGTTGTTGATTTCCTTTCGAATTCAGTTTTCATAGATACAGTAGATTCCGAGGGAAGCCTATCAAATATCGAAGAAACAATTTCTATCAATATTTTGACCAAACATAACATTTTAGAAAACATTCATGTTGGCAAATATTTTTCTCCATCAGAACTTGATATTCACTGTGCTCTCTTTTGTGAATTCCGAGATATATTTGCATGGTCATATGAGGAGATGCTAGGAATTGACTCTAGTATAGTTGAACATGAAATCAAAATGTATCCTAATGTCAAACTAGTGTGACAATGCCTCCATCATGTTCATCCAAAGAAGGTTGCTACCATTAAAACAGAAGTTGAAAAACTTTTGCATGCTGGTGTTGACATGGCTAATGTTTGATATGCCAACAAGGGGAACTAACCCGATCACAAGCCCCAATTAGACCTACTTTTGTTTGGAATGGCTAGCTCTGTCAGGTTTTAAAGGACCCCGTAGACTATTTGAACATGTCGAAAGAATGCTTCCGGGGGGAAGAAGTCAATTAAATCAACAAAATAAAACAGTTAACCTCTATGTGTTAAATCATATCTATCCTAATCTATCCTGCAAGAGCATAATACAGAGGTTTAAACATCATATATATGTTCAGCATGAGCATGATAAATAAGGTTAAACATCATGCATAGATTCAAGTCCAAATGAATCAATCACTAAATTCACAGCTGGACAAGACTGTATTAAAGCCAAATTTCAATCTAATTACTCATATAGGAATCCACATTCTTTTATGCAATTAAACTTGCAATTGATGTTTAATTTAGTTTCAAATCAGAGACCATTCACAAGTTAACCATGAAACTGAATCACATTCAATTTAACAAGACTAATAGTGAACTATAAGCCAACAATATGCATAAATACAAATCACATTTACATTCATGCCAGCGATAACACTTTGATCCAAAACATATATCGGAACAATCAAATAAGTTTGAAACTAGAGGCTCCTTCTTCCCCCAAAAACAATCTTCCTCATTCACAATAAAGCAAAATTGTTGTTCTTGAAATGAAAATTCCCTTTCTCCTCTTCGGAGGTAATACTTATGCAAATGCCCCATGAATCTAGGTCTACCCTGCCTCTTCATCTTCCCACCATTTCAGGTATGCAAATAGAGTACTCAAAGGTAGGATTGTCAGCGCAACTGTTGGCATGTAGAAAGCATAATGGCCGCATCGATTCCTTTCCTGAGGAAGAGAACAGATGTTGGTGAAAAGGGTGACTTTCTGTTGCCTTCCCATAAGGAAGATTGGGATAGCTTTTCTTACAGAGTGTACAGGAAACACATGGGGTTCCAACCCAGAATGCTTGCAGCCAGACCCTTAAACTCAACACTTCTGCATACATGGCCCTTCGAATCCCCTCTTGCATCCTTTACTTATCACCTGCAAGAATAGATATCATTAGCTTGATGATTGTGAACAATAGACCAAAAATGCTCAATCAAACGTAACGTTGCCTTCATTCATTTTATAAAACTATGGAACAAGTGTGAAAAGGATTTATGCCTGATACATAGTCAACATACAATTTCCTGCTCAACCCATAGGCTTGGCACAATTTTCGAGGGCTTCCTTTCATTGAAATCGGGTATCGGCCCCTTCTTAGGGCATAGGGCCCATGCCCTCCACTGCCCCAATGCACAATTGCACTATCGGGACTCCACAGGCCTGCTTTTTTCATTGAAAACCCGATCCTTTGCAATTCTGAAAAATTTGGAAAACATACGAAAACACAGGAAATCCCACCCCAATCGCTCAAGCTAGACCCCAAATTTTATATATCGATGCTTATAAATATTGTCGGGTCTGGCATATTGCATATTGCAATTTGCATAAGCGTGGGGATCTGCCAATTTGTGATATGAGATATGGCCCCAGACCTGAAAACATATATATATATATATATATATACGTTAATACTACTGGTGGTTCCGTAATACAGGCTTACATTTGAAAACCGAGATTTCAATATTTTTTAAAAAACAAAGGAATACACAGGGAAAACCATGTCCAGCCATAAGGCTGGACTTGAAATGTTATCCGCTCCAGTTCATAAAAATCAGTGGATCCGCCACATCGTTGTGCATACTCTGTATAAAGCCTAGGCCCCACCGATATGCGATATGTGATGTGGCCCCAGACCCGACAATGTATACAATGTGATTAATAATGTCGTTGGGTCCAGAGGCCAGTGGCACGCGATATATATGCATAAACCTTGGACCTTAGCCGAATGCGATATGCGATGGAGCTTCCGACCCAACATATATGTATATTGTGGTTTATAGTGCCATCAGGTCCGGAGCCTTATTGTATGTGTTACAAGCCAAGGTTGTGTGCGATAAGTGGAAGGGGATGATTTATGCATGGTTTCGAGGTATTTCCATTATAACAAGTCTTAATGGGAACAAAAATGCAATGGGAGGTTTTTGAGGGGTTAAACAAATCTCGATGAGCATATGAATGGAGGGCTTTAAACAAGGTTATATGCGAGGGATTTATTAAGGGGTTTAAACCATTTGTGAATGGAGGTTCTGGCTCTCCATAGAGTTAAATTGCTAGGATGAAACAGATCATTCAGAGAGATGAAAGATCAGACTTCTAGGGGACCCATTGAAAATTTGCTATCAGAGCATGTTTTAATAGGGTGGTAGTTGTGGCCACAACAGTTGGTTTCATTTACCCTGTTCCTCTTACTGACTGGGTTTCCAATATTGTTCCTGTCATGAAGGAACAAGGGACAATACGAGTGTGCGTTGATTATAGGGATGTTAATCAGGCTTGTCTAAAAGACAATTATCCTACTCCTTTTATTGACCAGATTATTGATGAATGCATCAGATGTGAAATATTCTCATTCATTGTGGTTTTTCTAGCTATAATCATATCAATATCCACCCAGAGGACCAATCTAAACCTACTTTTATTTGTCCATGGGGCACATTCACTTAGAGGAAGCTCCATTTTGGTTTGAAGAACGCAGGGGAAACATTTCAGAGGGAAATGAATTATGCCTTCCATGACATCAAACATATTGTTCAACCATAGCTTGAATACTTACCTGCTCATTCACGGAAGCAGACTAATCACATGTATCATTTGAGAGCTATATTTTTACAGTTACGACACTACAAAATACGACTTAATCCACACAAATGTGTGTTTTGTGTTGGTTCTGGTTGTTTACTTGGATTCGTAGTGTATAAGGAAGGAATTCGACTCGACCCACTTAAGGTTCAGGCAATTCTTGACTTGCCCCCACATTCAAATCTACTTCAGTTACAGAAACTCCAAGGGAAGGCTAACTTTCTGAGGAGGTTCATTCCAAATTATGCTGAAATGGCTAAAGGATTTACTTGTTTATTGAAAATGGGGATACCCTTCCATTGGGATCAGGTAGCGCAAAATTCCTTTGATGCTCTTAAAGATACCTTGATTAGAACCTCATTAATGTATTCTCTGAATTATCAAAACGACTACTTCCTGTATCTCGCCGCTGCAGATACAACCATTGGAATGGTTTTAGTCCAAGAAGAATATGGGATTGAACATCTGATATATTATTTGAGGTGCAATCTCAATGATACAGAAGTTAAGTACTCCTACATCGAAAAGTAGCTCTGGATGCCATGCAAGTTGTACAGACCACTGTCATTTCTGATTGCAACCCTATGACATATATTTTGTCAAATCAATTGCTTGAGGGAAAATACTCAAAATGAATCGTCATTTTACAGGAATTTGATTTGGAATTCATCAAATCCAAATCAAAGAAATCTCTTGTTTTCACTGAGCTTCTTTGCGACCTTCCCTCGAATACCATTTATTCAACTTCAAAACCATCAATTCTGGATGAGTCTCTGTTCGTGATTTCATCATCTAACCCGTGGTATGTAGATATAATGATTTATCTCTAGACCCAAACTTTTCGGCCTGATACCTCTTGCTCGCAATAGCAACGTATTTGATACCAAGCCAAATATTATTTGATCGTTGGCGACACTCCTTACCATCGTGGTATCGATAATATTTTACGAAGGTACCTCACTCATGAGGAAGCCAAGAAAGTTTTGAATGATTGCCATTCAAGTGCTTGTGGTTGAAACTTATCTAGATATTCTACCATGTAGATAATTCTCTGTGCTAGTTACTTCTGGCCTTCCATATTCAAAGATTGCATTATTGCCATCAGAAGTTGTCATGCATGCTAGATTTATGACCATAAAGCTACATTACCACCCACACCATTGCATCTTGTCCTCGCTATTGAACCATTTGCCAAATGGGGCATTGACTTCATGACATGTAACCCCCCCTCGGCCAGGGGGCATGGGTATATTATAGTCACCATTGACTATTTCACAAAATGGCTCGAGCTGATGCCAACATTAAACAACAGTGGCGAGATGAGTACACTTTTCTTTTTCAACCACGTGGTTGCCCTGTTTGGTGTACCACAAGCTATAGCTACCAATCATGGGTCCCATTTTCATAATCACATTATGAGTTAGTTAACTGCTAAGTTAGGACTGTCGCATGATAGTTCTACTCCTTATTATCCGCAAGCAAATGGACAAGTTGAGGCCATCAACAAAGTCTTAAAGCGAATGCTCCAAAGAATGATAGGGGTTCATAAACAAAATTGGCATTTAATCCTATACTCTTCCTTGTGGGCATATCAAACCTTGGTTAGGAATGCAACTAGATTCAAACCCTTTCAATTGGTGTATGGTCTAGAATTTCATCTCCCAAACTTGTGACTGACCTATTACCCGACACTTCTGATGAAGAAGCATGCTTCTTAAAACTCATCCATTTGGATGAAACTCGTCATGAAGCCGCATTGACTTAAAAAGCACATAATAAAAGAATCAAGGCATAATACGATAGAAATGTCAAGCCTCACATTTTCTTGGAAGAAGACCTAGTCTTGCTTTATGATCAGGTAGCTGATAAACTTGGAGCAGGAAAATTTGAACCACTATGGATGGGTCCTTATATTGTCAAGCACGTTTTGGCAAAAGGTGCCTATGAGTTGGTCGATTATGGTGGAATTCCATTGTCCCAGCCCCGAAATGGGTTGTACCTCAAACATTACTATGCTTAATTGAGTGTAGAAAAATCACTGTATATATGGTTTAATTGCATGTGTGTGTTTTAGAGTTTTTATGTGGTTAAGTAATCCGCTTTGCATTTGTTACATATGTCAGAATATTTGGAACCATTTGTTGGTTACACCGATGATGCTAGTCGTAGTACTCAGAACTTATCTTCTGCAGCATGGGCCATTTTCACTCCAAGTGGTGAGTTAGTGATTTTTCAAGGGATTTGTATCTGTCGTTCTACGAACAATATCATTGAGTATAGTGCATTGATCAAACTTCTCTCTGATGCCATTTCACTTGGAATTCGCCGAATCATCATTAGGCTGGGCTCACAACTCGTCGTACTGCAACCAAAAAACATTTATACTGTCTGAAACCCAAGAATTATTTGTATGTTCCTTAGATTTCATATTTTGGAAAGACATTTTGAGTACATTCAATATCAACATATTTCTAGAAACTTTAACACATTAACCGATTCATTAGCGAACTATGTGTTAAACAGACATTTGTGACACATGTAAAAGTAAATTTTCAATTCACATCATTAGTTGAATAGGATTGCATATAACCATATATATAAAAACTCTGAAAGTAAAAATAGATAGATGTTTTTAAATTTTTTTTACAAAATTTGGGTCCAAGACCTGTTTGGTCATCTAACCTAAAAACTCAAAATGCATGTAAAAATCATCCTAAGTAGACCTAGTGACGCTCATGATAATTCTAAGCTATCATGCACAAGAGCCACATCCAACAACCAAGAACACCAATAGTATGGTGCTGCAGCCTCATAGGTAACTCATCGATCTGGACATCTAGAATACCAAGGATTAATCCCTCTACATGATCTTGCAACTCTGTCAGTGTCTCGACCAAATCCAAATCCTGGAGAACTGCTCTCCCAACATTTCTTCGTATTGGTCCACCTGCCTCCTGTTGGTGTCTCATAGATCGAAAAATACCAACATTTGCATGCATGAGAATGATTTTAGTTTAGTCTTGGAAATATCAAAACAAAAAAACATGTAGAAACTTAAAAATCAAAAAACATTTTGGTCAAGAAACAATTTACCTATAGCACCCCATTGAGCGCTTACTGGTAGATTCAACTCTGGATTTCCACGAAAATCCATCACTACATATGGATGCTCCTCAATGACAATGTGTTGTTGATTGAGCCAACTGAAGAATGCAGTAGAAAATGTAATTGATGACTGACCAACATGTCTAGCCATCAATTCAACCCACCTCTGCATCCGTGGATCTCTGGGACCAGCTACACCCAGTGTTACATGCTAGGGTTGCATCAATGGAATTCTCTCTAAGGTAAAAAGCAATTAAGAGTGATCCATAGCTAAAATTCTTGGTATTACTACTCTTTACCTTTTTCAGCTGCTCTTTCAGTGAAGAAATTATTGCCTCACACCAGTTGAATAAAGTTGGTTCAAGAGACTTAAGTGCATGCTGCATATATGATCTGTTCGCCAAATGAAGTGTCACACTACCTACCAACATTGCGATGGTGAAAAGGATTGTTCTCAAAGGAAAATCATGAATATCTTTGATGATTATCTTTCTGTCCTTGTTGGTCTGTGTACATGGCCAACATAATTGTCGAACATAGTCCCTCAGTGATTCCCCTCCACAAGAGGAACCTGAAAGAGATATTGGGGAACCACATCTTGACAACCCTGTAAGAAAATAAACATCACCGATCGTAATAGGGACCACTTTGTCCCTTATGTGGAAAGCTTGATCTGTTGGATCCCATGCATGAACTAGGAACTGCAATATTTCTTATTGTTGCCTCATTCTAGACAACCTGAAGTATTTGAGCAACCCATAGTTTTTGAGAGCCTCAATTGTACCCAGATTATTTAGGGCAACCATGTATTGTTCTTCATGCTCTCTTTCTCACCAAGTAATAAAAATTATTATCCGATGAAAGCCTAAAATCAAACCATAAGCTTAGATAGGATCTTTTTCATGCAAAAAATTGGAGAAATTTTGGGCCAAATTGGTGAAACAAGTTTGTGAAACTCACCCAGCATAGCCCAGGCAAGGAGACAGTGTGCTGCAGTGCAGCTAGCCTTCTTTCTAGGTTCTCCCTACCATAGTTTTCAACATGGAAGCCTGCACTGATCCCAGGGTGAAATTTTCTAACCCTAGGTGCCCTAAAAACCCTAAAAATTGGCATGAAACTGTAAAAGAATGACATGCAAAAAAAGAGGAGGGGTAGATCTCCTACCTAGTTTTGATGACAAGAGAAATAATATGCATAATCTCTCGCAATCAGCTGCTGAAGATCGAGGTAAAAGATAGGGTCAGAGCACAAAATGAATGGTAAATATCAAATGGTGAAAATAACATGGTAAATTCTTGTTTTTATGTTTATTTCATGAGCATTAAATGAGTAAAATTTAGTATTTACCTATTCTTACCAATGAAACATGTATGTTTAATTCATTTGGTGTTACTTTGAATAGATTTACACTTGAATTATAGAATTTGATGTGCAGAATCATGAATTGTACCTTGACCATAAAGCACACTTTTATCTCTTTTTCGAGCTTTGTTAAATATCGAAAAAGGAACTCTCTTGGAGTCCTCTTTAAGCTCTTCTCAGACTCTCGAAATATGAAAATATTGCCGAGTGCTTGTCCTTTTCAGCTCGTTAATGGATTGGAAATGATATCTACTCAGTATAATTTTAACCCTTTTCCAGACTGAGATAAGTTATTTACGAAAAAGGAACACATTGATCAAACATGATCAATAGGTTTTCTCTTGTATTGTTTTACACTTTTTTGGACTTGAGAGACAAATATACGAAAAAGAATTTATGGAGTTTTCTTTTTGTCCCTTTTCAAACTCTCTAGACATGACAAGGATCAAGTTATCATTGTCATTAATCTCATTAAAACATCAAATAGCAACAGACTTGTCCATCATGACAAGACTGAGTTTCACCTTCCCTAGACTCGCTAAAACATCACATAGCGATGGATTCACTCGAAGGGTAGAATTATACAACAAGCATATCTTATCCTCCTCAAGCTTGATAAACATAAGGAGGTACTGGTCAACAATGACTGTGGAAAATCCAGAAGGGGTAGACCACTTTATGGCAGCAGGTCACTCTTGAACATGACACTTTCACTTCATCACTGTGACTATTTGGGTTGGGTTATCTGCTTGATGGTCATCATACCTTGGTGTATCATACTGTCCATTACTTTGGTTTTGCATCAATGCTGCCAATCCATTCAGTGTCGCCAACATGTTCAAGAGAAGTCACTCAGTGAAAATTCATCCTTTTCAATACTCATAAACCTTCATTTTCATGACAACCATTCCTGAACCTTGTGTCGTCAGTCACATTCCGTCTCCAAAATCATTACACTTGTTTCGTGTCGTTGATGTGGGATATGTCAAGGCCCTCCTGTGATGAGTTGCTTCTTGTCAACATCAGCACATTATCCAAGAAGTTGACTTAGAAAAACCCTTCCAGTACCTTGAGGCTTGCATACATCAATGACAAGTTTCTCGCTTTCGATGATAGGTTAACATCACTGGCATTTGACCGAAAGACTTTTTATGGTGTTCGACATCAAAACATCCATTCACACCATGCAGAATGTATTACAGTACTTGAGGATCATTATCATTATTGGTGATTTCTCTCGCATCTGTTAACGACTTACATCATTGGTTGGTAATCAAAGGATGTCTTCCCATGTTAAACTTTAGATCACATATTCACATGGTTAGACTCGTACTTTAGCGAATGATTGAATGAGATAGAAGACCTCGGATCTAGTTTCATCCATCCCGGCTATGATTTTATGAAATGTACCAAATCATCTGTACAATGGATTTATATTGATGGTCATCGTATCATGGGTCTATATTTGTAGACGAATATCTATGTACTTGTAACGAAAGTTTATATGTTGAGCATGGGTATGCATTCCCTCAGCAATTCTGTTAGGGTCCCACCCTAACCCCCTTATTTATGTAATGGGACCACGTCATAGTCAAGAGTCAATAAAGCCCATACTAATAATTGTAAGTGGTTAATCCACAATTAATAACGGAACCACAGTTAGTTGCAAATGGGTCGTAGTATTAGATAGATGGTATTAGTAATACCACGGTATTGGCCCGTGGTATTGCATGTATGAGTCATATATAAAGGATAGAGACTCCCTACGAGGAGCATCATGTCTTATTTTGTAATCGAGCTCTGCTCTATCGGAGGTTGCCCCCTCGAAGAGGCAAGTGAACATTACTCTCTAAGTAATAAAATCATTGCTATTCTGTGTTCTGGGTATCTTTTCTTTGCATATTCTGTGTTCTGGGTATCTTTTCTTCGCATATTCTGTATTTGGGTATCATTTGCAGGTTAAGAGTGAGCATAACAAGTGGTATCAGAGCACTTTCCAGGGCTGGTGGGATCTCCATTTCGTAGCAATTTTTTTTTGGCTAGAGACGTGTTCCGACATCTTTAAACCACGAGATCTGTCGTTGAGCGCATAAATATGTGGATTTGGAAAGGCATTCATGCAGGAAATACAAGAGGTGGTCACGTCTATTGGACTCCCTTGTAACCCCTGTGGGTACCCCTTCGAGTAGTAGTGCATTAGACAGAACTGCACACGGACTGTCTTCCACGTACCCTCTGGGTATATCGGAAGCCCCCTTGGCTCCTTTGAAACCTTTCCATAGATAAACCGTCGGTCGTCTCGCTGCTACAGTACACCGAGAACAGCACTCGGAGAGAGTACTCACCTGTACGATAGGGTAGTCGGGTTGTACGGCTAAGGGTACGGTCGATCCTCCTTAGTTAGAGCCCTGAAACATTGGGCCGAGTACTACTACCAGACCCTTATGTATATTGCAATCTGTAGCACCTAACACTCCTCAAGACCCTATTTCCATTTTCTATCATCATCTCTTCCAAATCTGCTTGTGCAAAGGAGTGCAGCAGCAGAAGATATCGGTCCCAATCAGCGATTCCGATCTATTAGATCCATCAGATCTATAGAAGCAGTTAGTTCTGCTGCCCAGCGCTATCAGATCTGCCATTCAAATCTCTTAGATCCACCAGATCAGAGTCGTTGTGAAGGGTTCCTATACCGGGGTATAATTTTCGCAAAACTTTTGGCTGCATTGACCTTTTGAGAATTTGGCCACTGCAGTATTGATAAGGGAGGAGTAAAACTCCGTTAGGAGTTTTCTGAAAAAAAAGTCTGAGATCTTTCGGGGCGCCTATTGGTGATCTAGCCCATCAGAATCAGGATGACGAGCTGAGCACGGTGGTACCATTCACTTTTTAGTGAATTTTTTTTTAGGCAGTCCCACTTTTCAAAAAATCCGGTTGGTGTATGATAGCAACTCGAGCTCAAGCGATGGCCAATGAAAGGATGGACAAACTTGAAGAATCAGTGCATAACCTCGGCATTCAGGTTACCAGACTACTTGGCATGGTCAAAAACATAGTCCCGAAGGGCAAGGAGCACGCCCACGAGGAGGAGTATAATGGCCAGGAACACAATGAGGGTGAGTCTAGCCACTCTCCTCACGTCTGGCACACCCACCCACAACCCAGTCAGCGACCTCCCAAGTTGGATATGCATAAATTTGATGGTTCTCACCCGTCATCATGGATAGCACAAATGGAGCAATATTTCAAACTAAATCGCATCTACGATGATGAGACTCAACTTATGTTGGGGAGCATGTACCTGGACAATGAAAGGTGGCAATGGTGGGAATGGCAGCAACGTTGCACTGGAACTTTTAGGACTTGGCCCAAATTCACCAAAGCTCTTCAAGACCGCTTTGACCAGGAATCATCTTTTTTGGGTCGTCTTACCAAGCTTTGACAGACTGGTACAGTGGGTGAATATATTACATCTTTTGAAGCCTTAGCCTTCCATACTTGGGGTCTCTCAGATGGGTTCTACACGGAATGTTTTATCAGTGGTCTTAAAGAAGCTATCAAAGCCCAAGTCCTACTGCACCACCCTCCCACATGGATTGATGCTTGAAAGGTAGCTCGTAACATTGAAAGTGCATTAGCAGCCCAATACATTTGCCCAAATTTCTCCGCTAAAGGTCGCCCCCCACAGGCTTACAACACGACTCAAACACTTAAAGTCCAAAAGGTGTCACCTGCGGAGATGGCTGAAAGGAGAAAGCAAGGCCTATGTTACTACTGTGATGAAAAATACTCCCCAGGGCATAAATGCAAGGAGCCCAAATTTTTTCAAATTGATGCCACTAACTACAGCTCAACAGAGGAAGAGCCACCACTGGAGGAACATGAGCAGCTTGAAGAAGACAACCAACAGGACAATGTCTCTGACAAACCAGTCATTTCGTTGCATGCTTTGGTAGGGATTTCTTCCCCTCAAACTCTCAAAATCAAAGGTTTTATTAAACATCGCCGAGTAGTAGTCTTGATTGATAGTGTAAGTACACATAATTTCATCCATCAAAAAGTCGCAGAAGTAGTACATTGTTTTGTACGAGCAGTTTCTAACTTCCAAGTTCAAATTGCGGATGGAGGCACAATGAAATGTTAAGGCCGCTGTGAAAATGTCAAACTTCAAATGGGGGATTATCAGTTGAAAACCCGCATGTTTTCCATACACATGGGGGGTTACGACATTGTCCTTGGAGCTGACTGGCTCCACACTCTTGGGCCAATCGCAATGGATTTCCAGGAGTTATATATGAGTATTAAGAAGAACAACTACACACAAACCCTCTGTGGAATTTAGGCGGGAGCCCCCTCTATCATCAGCTCACATAGGATGGAGAAATTGTTAAAAAAGGGAAATCATGGAGTTGTAGCTCAATTTAATGCCATCCAGGTAGTCGAAACCAAGCCGCCACCAATTCATCCTGAGATGCAACAGATTTTAAATAACCATCTGCCGGTCTTTGACAAGCCTCAGGGGCTTCCACCCTTGCAAGGGGAACATGATCATAGCATCACCTTGGTTCCAGGGGCCCAACCCCCAAATGTGCGCCCATACAGATATCCATTCAC